>JANAVB010035709.1:0-47664 GCA_029216955.1 Iris pallida
GGAATCGGGGCGTGACATCAATTGCATAGAATAGTGCATTGATGGCACGTGCATCTAGACTAGCCTTTGCTTTTTCTGCCTCTGTATATTTATCATGAGGCTTGTCTATAAGTATGCCATCAACCACTGTAGGTGTCGATTTCTTATAACCGTCAATAACTATAGACCAAAGATCAAAGTCAAGACTTTAAGAAGAATGTCATACTGTTTTCCAGTATGTATAGTTTGTTCCATCAAATAGTGGGGGTCTATTTGTGGATTGTTCTTTACCGTTGAATATTGATTTCACGACTGCCATATATACTCTCTAAGGTTGTTATATTAGAATATAACCTGCCCTGATACCAAGTGTAGGACTATTGAGCACCTCTAGAGGGGGGGAATAGTAAGTACGAGTGCAGCAGAATAAATTACCACTTAAAATTAAAGGCAGATAACTATGGCAGTAAATAAAGAGACAGTAATAAAGGTAGCAAGATCAGAGAATCAAACTCAGTGAACACCACGATATACACTGATTTCCCTCTTGGAGGACTAATCCAGTAGCAGGTACTCTTGCCTGCTGTTAATCCACTATTCACAAGCTAATTGAGAGCTTGCAGTCTCTTTACAACACCGTGCTTGGTGACAAGTGTACGACCAACTTCACAACACCGTGCTTGGTGACGAGCGCATGACTGGCTCCGAAAACAGCGTTGATTTCTGAACTTAAACGACCTATTTACAACTCTGAGAACCAATAACTCTAATGGAATCGATATTACTGAATTTGGCTAAGAGATGTATAGGTGGAGTATGAAAGCTTTAGAACACTGAAAAACACTTTAGGAATAGATAGAGAAACATGATGAGTGATTTGAAAATAGAAAAATTTCTTCTATTTATAGGTATTTTTGAGAACCGAACTCGGACAGAGTTCGAATGGAGTTCGGACGTAAAGATTTCGCAACGAACGTTGCATACAGATTTGGAGGTAACAAATATTTGAATTTGAAACGACCAAACTCGGACCAAACTCGTCCCAAACTCGGCCAGAGTTCTGCCTAAGTTCGTCTATTATTTAGAAGAATGTTTTGTCAAATTCTGTTGCATGGGATAGATGGAACTTTTGCTAAGTGGACTTTGAATAACCTAAGCCAGTAATACCCAGTCGATTTTACAATTTGTATTCTAGACTCAATAAAGGATAAAATACATAATAAACTGTAAAATGACTCAGACTGATTCCAGTGCATAAGTGCTTCGGGATGATGATTTTTATGCTTGCTGGTTGTAGTACACTCCCTGATATTGAATTCACTTGACCTGAAATGTTAGCAGCAGTTTGTATATTTTGTGTATTGACTTAAGTCATTTATTGATTTATCAAAATCGGGTGTGACCATTAGGTAATGGGCTAACACTCACCGTCTAATTCATGGAACTTAGCATCTGTTTTAGCATACATTCATTCGGACATAATTCAAGCATACTCACTGTCCAGTTCTTGGGTCTTAATATTGTGTTACCATCTATTCGTTGAGCTAAGGCTCGATATACTCACCGTCCAAGTATTTGGGACTTTGCCTTCACCTGTCATGTAATAATTCACAATATCGTACAAGCATACAGTTCATCGAGCAACAACAGTTTATGGTCAAGTGATTATTTATCTTTTATTATCTTTCCGAATTCCATGTAAGGTGTTTTGAGCAACTCAACAAGAAACATAGCGTACTCATCCTTATTTTAAGCGTGAAGCTAAAGGATCTTCGAAGGGTTCAACACTACCCACAGTCATAGGACGATTCCTGCCATGATCGCCTAGCCTTCCAAGCGATCCTTCGTATAATCCTAAGTCCAACAAGGCTTCACCGAACCAACCATCCATCATAAGGCATCTTACGGTCGGGGCACTACACGAGTCATCCGAGTCCATTGACCATGCAATACACGCCATACCAAATAAGTCATATCATTCCAACTAATCTCATGTTCCATAAACATATTCCGTCATCTCTATCTCAAGTTTCATCAATATTATGCCCCAACACATCCGTATTGATGCACGAAGCCCAATGGCTTAGACTTTTCGTATCTTACGCGTTCCATTCATAAGTTATTCACATAACAGCAGTTCCGTAGAAATTGTGCCACAACTGCATACTTCGATGCACGAAGTATATCTTTCAGTGTTACGACGGGTTCTACGGCATTGCACCACAACTTGCCCTATTTTGCTTACTTAGTCATTTCATAGCTTCCGTGCGCAAGGCACGCTTAACGCCATAATCCATGTTCTAGGCCTAGTGTTCAATTTTCTCGAAGTCGTACACGTGATGCACCATCTCGATATTGCCTTTCAATGTTCTACCATTACCGCCCTACCGCGACCCGTACACTTGATGCATGTCGCTTCAATTGTTCAATGTTCAATGTTTTTCTAATGTTCGACACTCACTAAGACCTTTAATCGCCCGAGCCATGCTCGCTAACTCTCGCCATAATCGCATACAAGGGATATATTTTTATTAAGCATGAAGGAGTAGGGAGAAGAGTCAAGAACTCGCCCCCTTAAGCCGATACGCCTTATCGTTTTGCTGAGCTGAAGTGGCTCGATTCCATAACTTGGTTGTGCGGCTAACTCTCCTGACTTAGCCATTCCGTTGAACTATTTGACTGATTCGACCTACCGTGCCCATGCCACAATCCGTTGCAGGGCGACGATTTGGTTTTACGGACACCTTAGTGAAGAAGGCAAAATGTCGACCCCTTATGATTCAGCGTAAAAGCGTATCCTGCACACCAGATCAATCGAAGTCAATACTTTGTTCAAACTGAACTTATGCTTTGTATCGATTCACATTGATACTTCATCGAGTCAATGCGACTCTTCGAGTCAACGAATCATCGTAATGCACCATGCGGAGCGGGACATTACATAATATACCACTCAAATAAGGTTCGTCCTCCAACCGAAACCAACATTCAATCCAAGTGTTTCTCTAGATCGTTTCACGATCTCATGCCACTATCGTTTGAATCATACAACTTAGTTTGGATCATACACATATTTTTGGTGTCCTACCAATATATGCATTTCAGCCAAGCTCAGTTGTAGGATATCGGGACAAAGCTAACAGGCTCAACTTAAATCCTCAAGCACCAATTATTCCGTACTTGACTTGGTCAGATCTTAGCGTCTATTCCCAAAGTCCTTCTCGTATGCATTATTCCATAACACGTGATCATCTACCAAACATTTTTGTATATAACTTACTTCGATCCCATAAGTTTCTCGACGACCATCCAACGTACGCATTGCATTAAGTCATTGCGCATTCGATCGCAACAATTCTCCGCAATGCCTATTCGTCAAATTATTTTCTATCCCTAATTCCATATTCAACATTCTCGAATTTGCCTCAATGACATGGACTAAGTCCAACATGTCCAAACTTCCTTCACCTACAATCCATACTATGCATCGTACGCACCTATTCCAACACGATTCACGTTCTCAAAACTATCTACGCATTATGCCTGGGGCTACCCCACTAGGTAACTTATCCAGACATCATGCTTAATCTTTCCCAACACAATAGGTCAATTTGAGTCTACGATGCTCAAAGACAACAATCTTTTCGACCCAAGGTCTCTTATGATACGCCCATCTCCGATTCTTGATCGAATAGGAATTTCTTACTCAATTTTTGAATCAATCTCAACTAGTTCATTTCATAACATAAAACTTGCGCTCAAACACACATAGCCTAACCGTTACTCAAACCGATCTACGACACAACTCTTAGGATTGTTCTACTATTTATCACTCTTGCGTATTGTAGAATTCTTGTAATCGCCTTACTGTATCATTATGCTAAGCACGTTCCTCATCTATTCGATCATCGACCTACAAGTCTATTTACGTACTCATTCGACCGATCATAAATTTTCTGGCCATATCGATCTAGTCGAAGGCTACTCGCTAACTTCTGAAATACGATACTCAATCGCTTATACTTATCCTCAATATGCACTACATCATCCATTATCCTCGACAAATTTCTTATGCGACTTCAGGGGTCATCCTATAGGACTTCAACATTCACTTGATTTGGCGGTCAAGTCTTTTAGGGTCATCTGTCCCGAAACTACGTTCGATAATTGAAGATCATCAATGAGGGACAGTTACTACGAACTATGCTATATTCTATAGTGGAGCCAAATCAATTTTCGACAATTCTTATGGGAGTTTATCCAATCTGACATAATTTACCAATCCATAATTTATCTACCCCCGTGCAACTGATGTACCGTTTACTACTCGAATCACTCATACATTGCGTGTCATTACTACTCGAATCACTCATGCACTATCGTTAACAATATCGCTAACCGAGAGATATTTGTTCATCTCGAGTACGAGTCTATCTATCCACGGTCAATATCTGACACACTCTATGCTTATCGTAATCCTCAAATTCACCTTCGCATCAAACCACAAGTCTAAATCCAATTTGTCACGCCTTGTAAGTTCGACCATCTCCGCTGGACATGAATCACTATACCAGCGCTCATACGGAATAGTCATCATAATCAGTGACGCATGTGCGAGGCTGGTATTGCCCTACCACAAGACAAGAACGTCAACGTAGTGGTTATCCACGAAGCAATCAAGACACTTCTTTTTACATCCAAGTAATATCCATCCACTCTCAAATTCTTCAAAGCATTCCTACCGTTATCATCCAAACTGCCATCAACTTAACTTGCATCTCATTCATCCAACAATAATGCTCAACACAATTTTTGTTCATTTGATCAGAGTATCCCCGAGTTATTGTATATCGTCTCTGATATGCCTCAATACCATCGTCGATATGCATAACTTGAACATCTTCCTCTCTCATAAGCTCCAATTGATTGCAATCACTGTTATCATCCGAACTTGAATACGAATCAAGTCTCGCACGCATCAAGATCCATCCCGTTGGAACTAAATATCATCATCGAGACATGATTTCTAATTTATATATCCATTCTTATATTTCTAACTTGCACTTCCAAATCGTTCTACCGACTCATCGCACTAACTCAAATTCATTTTGCATGATTACTTCGTACCTACTCAACTCATTTCGAACAGTTTTTTGCACCGACTTAACTCAATTCTAACCGAGTCAACTATTTCCTCAACGCAATATTCCCTTGCTATGCTCAGCCTATCATTCGACTTATACTTAACGAATCCTCGTCCGACGTATCATCCATGGATACGACTTTGCACATAATCGTTCAACTCAATTCATTGAAGAATACTTGTATCGACTTCTATCGAGTCATTTCTACTCGAGTCTCGGTACTACTCAATCCGTTGAGGACAAACCTATCGTAATCGACACAATCATCTCGATGCATTCTATTGCAAGTCACCAAACGGCTTAACATAGCTATTGCTAAGTGGTATTGTATATACCACCCAGAAATCGAGCCTATCGTCATCGATACAATGCTTCGCTACACTGACCGCACAAGTGGCATTGCATATACCACTCAGAAGTCGAGTTACTACTCGACATTACACTCCGCATAGGTCCGACATCTATTTCAAGTTAACTATCCCGTGGCGATCTTTTTCGATCCCAGCTCTAGCGTTCGCTTACTCGAGTTGGCACAACAATGGGACCAACATGATAGTCATTCGTCCAAGTTTGACATTCATTCAAATCTAACTGTACCTTGGCGATCATATCGACCACACACGTAACATTCGCTTATTCAAAGCTCAACACGACATTCGGCCAACATAAACGTTCGCCTACTCAAATTTGACTTGCGACCAACTCGACTCGTTCAAATCGCTTCACGATTTATCAATCCTATCATTGTAACTCCTGCAACAATTTCTTCTCGATACTCAAAGCTACTACTCGAATCCGTTCGACGCGTGTGATGTCCATTTACATAATCATACCCAATGTAACATCCCGTAGCTCAACTTATTGTACCGACGCAACAATTCACGTGATGTTCTACACCAACGCAACAAACCATGGCACATGGTGCAACCAACAATTCATAACATTACTCCATCTATTCAACATGTTCACTATCCATTCGCATAGCCACATAACACGCATCTGTAGACACTTACAAAAAGAGAAGGATCACTGTCTTTCTTATTAGCATAAGGCACTAAAACTCGAGTATACCTGAAAGATCCTGCACTGAGAATCCTCGAGTACAAAAAGATTTCTGGGAAATGGGATGATAGAGATCGAGCGACAATTGCTCCTTTACCCCGTTGACACTCTGATTTACAAAAGTGGGAGAAAATCTAAGAAAATTGCTAACTCTCGGCTCACTAGCAAGAAGGGCAGCAATTTGGCTCTAAAATGCTTTCTGTTCTGTCTTTTTGAAGAGGCATGTGACCTCTATTTATAGTCATTTTGTACTGAAACGACTGTTATACGCACACATATGGAAAATATACTGATTTTCATGTAGGCGCATAGTCTTCCTTTGGGCGCATAAGGTGTAGGCGTATAAAGACTGGATGATCATGGATAGATCGTAGGGTTGACGTGGCCGCATGCTTCGATGCACGACTTCTCGTGGAGACTGACGTGGCCGCATGCTTCGGTACACGACTAATCGTGGATGTTGACCGAGTCGTAGAGCGGTCCTGACTTGGGCGCATAGTGTAGGAACTGGGCTATGCGCCCCCTTCTAGACGAGCCATGTGGGCGCATAGGGATTTTACAAATGGACGCATAGGATTTGCTTTGTGGGTGTCTGCCACTCTCTGATTTGGACGCATAGCTACTTTCTGACTTGGGCGCATAGCTACTTCCAGACTTGGGCGCATAGTGTTTGATATTTTCATGCTTCTACAAGACTCCCTTCAAAGTTTTTGATACTAGAACGAGTTCGAAATACTTTGAAAGAAGCATGGGAGATTGTCTTCCTGTGGCTCTGTGGGCGCATAGCAGACTCTTTCTTTGGGCGCATAGATGCTGCCAGGCTGTCAAACGATGGCTGTTAAGATCTTCCTAACAGATTCATCGGAGCAAAATTTGAAGAGGTTCATCCTTCGTGCGATGTCTATGCATAGTCCACATCAGCAAATAACAGGCACATAATGTGCAAAAGACCAAGTTCTGCATGGGCGCATAGACCATAAGGGCGCATAGGTCATGTGGGCGCATAGACTATGTGGGCGTATAACTTCTCGTTCGTACCTATAAATAGGCCTTGAGGAGAGAAAATTCATTCTCCTTTTTTTCTCAAAAAACTTTCAAGAGACTCTTCATTTCTTCTCTACAAGAATCATGTCTTCCAAGGCTGCCAAGAAATCTGCAAAGGGGAAGGAAGCTGCACCGAGCGGTTCTCCTCCTTCGACAGCGTCTCCACTAGTCAAAGACCCCATTCTGGGTGAGACTATGCTTCAAAACAAAGTCTCAAGCGTTAATTTGTGATGCTCACTTTTCTTTGCTTGGGCGCATAACCATTGATATGCGCCCAAAGCAACACACTTCTGTGAGCATTCTTATGCGCCCACAGAAGTATACGCCCACACACTTTGTTGTGTGTTATGCGCCCACGCAGAACGCTTCTGTGTTTGAGCACTCTTATGCACCTACAAAACTATGCCCCCACATGCCTGTTGTATGTCATGCGCCCACACATAACACATGTGTTTGAAGATTCTTATGCGTCCATAGGCCGTTTGGATGCATAACAACTGGGCGCATAGAATTTTTCCAACACTTAGCACTTTTTTCTGTAGATTCTAAGTCTGACTTTTTTCTTCTGTCTTTGCAGTTGATATGGTCGTCCTGGAACTCGGTGAAATTCCTCTCGGCTCTGCTCGCCAAGTTCTCGGTTCAAGCCTCGTAACCAACATAATTAGAAATGTTCAGGCCAAGATCAGCCAGAATTAGCCTTCAGTGCGGATGATCGCTGTGCATAAACAGGATAAGATATTCCTGAAGCAGATGATAAACGATGAGAAGCTCTTGCTCGGAGGGACGCAGAGCTTTAAGAAGCCTTACTTTTTGTTCGATGACAGCTTGGGGTTTGAGGACGTCGAGATGATACGCCTGAAAGACCCTCTGGTGGTCAGGTTGAACAGCCAAAGGATATGGTTTTCGTCGATGGATCGCCAATATCCTTTGTCGGCGTTCACCAATCTAGCTGTACGGAGGAAAATGAAATGGGACCTAACCCCTGAACTTCCTGGAGTTGTCTTCGAAAAGATACAGTTCAGCTCCGATGATCGGAAGAGAGACACTTTTAAGTGTGTCAAGGGCCCCACGTCCTATTCCATGAGGGGGCTGCAGCCTGGTGCCATAATAAACGATATTTCGACCGACCTTCATCCTTATGCTGTTGACACACTTTCCAATCTGATGATGTCGAAGAATAGATCGTATCACGTAGGGAACATACGGAAGGAAGGTTGGAGGTACCCCATTTTATTTTGGAGTGACCTTACTGAATGGGTGCTTTCAACCCATGAAGCCACCCTAAAGGCTGTCGGCCTTTTTCATGCCATCAGAGCCACTCAATATGGCATAAAGACGAATTGGCCCATGTTTGTTTCTCTGGCATAGTTGTACAATCATCATACATGTACCTTTTTCACTCCGGGCGGGGAGATGGGCTTGGCTCTCCATGAGATGTAGGAAATATCGAAGCTTCCATGGGGCACAGAGCCGTACGAAGAATATGTCCCATGTGATGAGGAACTCCTGGACCTGGAGAGGGAAAACTCTGAGATGACGGATGTGTATAAGGAGTTATTCTGTCATTTCCTCGTCTGACACAGGATCAATAAAAAGGAAAGGCTGAGGGGGCCGATCCCTATACGAGATCTTGGACGAACTATATCTTCGTTCAAGAAGAAGGAGAAAGTCCGGCCTTCTTTTCAATTTTTAAGCCCCTAACAAAATCTGAAATAGAGGAACTGATGACAGATCACGGGACCGCAGATACTGATAACAGTGATGATCCTGAGGGGAATTCCCTGATTTACCACTTCTTCCGACAAGCTGAGTTTTAGTTGTCGGAGAAAACCGTACTGGCGGCTTTTCTGATGATCTGGATCTGTGACTGCGTAGTACTTGATGGTTCAGGGTCTATTGAAAGGATGAGCCGGAGTATGATACTTTCGGCTGTAAAGCTGGCATTTGGATACCGGCTTTCCCTGCTTCCTGCAATGGTCTGCACCATCCAACAGGGTCTACGAGATTTTGTTGGAAACGCGATGACTCCCGATGGTAGAACAGATTTTGCCCGGACTGAACTCCCTTATCATTTCTTAATGGGATGGTTGCTGCTACACTGTCCCAAACTGATGAATATTGGGCCGGTGGTGGACTCTTTGGCAGGAGATGCCTTTCTTCGAAGTTTCTGTGACATAGACTGGGCCGTTACTGGAGTGCCTGCTTGCAGAAGGGCCTTAAACTTCTTTCAGAACTATGAGTTCTTCAGGATATCTCCTTCATCCGGTAGTGGCAACGCAGGGGATACTTTAGTGGATGAGGGAGCCCATACTACTAGCTTGACCGCTGGGGCATTCCATTGGCTCCAGTCTATTAGGCCCTCGCATCTGGTGCTCAGGAATAGGAATCACACCTACCTGGAGCCTTATCTATCGAGCCGTTTCGTACGACAATTTGGCTATAGTCAGCTTCTTCTGGTCAATCCTAGCCTGCATCTGGAGTCGATAGGCAGCTTGATCGATGGAGCGCGTGCATGGGTTTATTACAACGCCGGATGCACGGGGGCAATTTTTACTCTGTCCGAAGATAAGCCTGAGACCCACCTGCTCTATGCTGCTGCCAAATTTTATACTCAGATCAATACCTTTCATCCCCGGTATGATCGTGAGCAGAGTTTGATATTGGGGACCAGGTTTGGCCCCACTCCTACAAATGTGAAACGAGCCTGAAAGACGCCAAAGGGCAGCAAAAAGGAGAGCGCCGCTCCAGCCATTAAATCGGCCGCAGTACCACGACAGAGAGCTGCTCTCAGGGAGCTGACAGTGCCTCCAAAGGAGGATATCGAAGATGATTCTGCTCTCCCAGATCCTCCTCAGAAGAGGAAAGTTTCAACTGAACTGGCCCAGGAGCCAACTTTTAAAAGGAAGAAGAAGACTGTTGCCCCAAGGAGAGCCAAGGAGGTGGGTGTTGGCTCACCTCCTTTAAGAAGATCTTCTCGGCAGATTGGAAAAGGTGGAAGGACATCGCGGGCCATTACCATTCGGGAGGTAGATCCATTTCTAGACTCCATAGCCGTTTTGGTCGAACCACTACTTGTGCAGTCTTCGAATGAAGCTTTCTCACCCTTGCGTTTATCCTTTGCACAGGACCCCGAAGTTGCGACTGAGGCATGTACCTTCTCGTCTGAAGAAATGGACATGACAACAGTGTCCTCCACTCGTCTTCAACCGGCAGACAAAGGTCGACCTTTCCAAGTCAAAGGGACTGAGCAAAGAGATGATCAGGGTGAAGGCCCAGACTATGATGGTGATCAGAAAGCCAGTCCCTCCTACGATATCTCTTTAGGGGATACGTCTGAGATCGGGGATTTAATGAAGGAGTTGGACGAGAATCAAGTTCAAGCGGCTCACCCTCCCACGGGTATGTTATCTTTGCGCTTTACCTCGGATGAGATTTTTTGCCTTCGATTTTGTGTACACCTCGTGAGGCTGACTGCCATCGTATATTCCTTTGTAGATAAGGAGAGGGAATAATATGCAGAGGTAGCCCAAGACACCGGGGTAGGACAAGAGGTTGTCCCTGGTTCCTCTGGGATTCCTGGCGTAGAGGAATTTATCGGTAAGCCGGCATCGACTGCAGAAGGAGAGGTTGAACAGCGCACTGAGGGGGCTGTTACTGAATCTGCTCTAGCTCCAGCTGGGGCTGTGGAATATATGCAACTTGATGTCGGAAATGTACGAGGCCTTGACATTGTTACCATTGAGCAACCTGGGCCTGCTCTTGGCTCCTTCGTAACCAGGGCTGAAGGCCTGGTTCAAATTGGTGCTGAGTAAGCAGAAGGTACAAAATTACAACTCTTTCGCACACTTTTAGGTTTTTCCTTTCCGTCACGGATAGATATATTGTTTCCTTGTCAGGTTTGGCTTCTTGTCAAGCGTCTCTTCCTGGAGTGGAAGATCCCCATCAGGCTTACTCCCCAACGACCTCTTCCGAAGATGACGAGATGGCCCATGAAGTCATCAATGATTTCTACTCCATCCTGAAAGTGAAGCTTCCTGGAGTCTTGAACCAGAATGCCGCCTTTGGACCTGCAAAGGCTATTACTGAATGCCAAGTGACGGCCCTTGAGAGCATCGTCGGCTACGAGGAGCGGGCTAATGGTCTCAGGAAAGTTCCGAATGATCTGGAGGACCAGGTGGCCAGTTTTCGGGAAGCCAAGCAACAGAGTCCAACCTCGATGTTTCTTGAAGAAGACGAGGTTTTGGTTACGGATTTTGCGAAGGAGGAAGCTTCTTTCCAAGCAAGGAAGGATGCCCTTGCTAAGGAGATCAATGAGTTAGTTGATTAATATGAACAGTTCAACGTCGCGAGTGAGGCTCGTATTATTTTGAAGAATAAGATGGCCGCCCAGATCACTGAAAAGTACAATCACATTGCGCAGATCCACAAAAAGATTGCCCAAGTGGAGGCCAGCTTAAGGATAGTCGCGTCTGAACAGGAAGACTATACGGTTCAGGCTGCTGTGACTGCCACAACTTCAGACCAGTTGAAAGAACAGCTGGTGAAGTTGGAGGAGGAGCACGCAAAGTTGATCCCCTTCAAGGATGAAGTCGCTCGGCAGGAAGAAGCACACCGTCGTGCCACTGTCAAGTCTCAGACAGTGATAACTGTTTTAAGGGACAGCATCAATCGGTTGTGTACCCCTTAAATCTTCTTTTGTAATTGGCTCATTTGAGCCGTAAAGACTCTTGTATCTTTTTCTTTTCTCTACATTTTAAGAGATATTTTAAATAAGGAATCTTTTGGCTTTCGAAACTCATGAATGTAGTTTGTGAAATATCAGAACTAGAGGTAGTGTGGATATAGTAGGGATATTTATGGTGGGTATTCTGTTGGAGAATTTGATGTGGACTTATTATCCGTTTTATATTCAAGATTCTCAAACGTATATAATAAGTTGAAAGAAACTGCTAATAGAGGTAGTATGGACATAATAGCAGGGGATGTTCTATATCAGACCAGAGGTAATATGGACGTGGATGGATATATAACATTAAGTAGGAGTCAGTAGATAATTCAGGAGTAATATGGACGTGATTATCTTTGACGAATGTTTTGCTCAGAGGTTATATGGACATGGCAAGACATTTCTTAATTATTCCACAGGAAAATAATTATCGGGAAACAGTTCAGAGGTAATATGGACGTGACCGTTTTCATAAGATCGAGTTTGGACAGAGTTCAAAAAATGAATATAATTCCACTGAGGAATCTTTTCAGAGGACCTATTATCCATGGCGTATTCAAGACTCTTGAAATACGGATAATAGTTGGATGATTTTTTGAATCAAGTAAACATTGCACTGTATATTTACATGATTAAAGTCGGGTATCTGTGAATGCTGAATGTTACACATAATATTTTTTTCAAGATCTTGTCGTTGATTGGCATCATAAGCAAGTCACCATCAGGCTTGGTTTGTCAATATGCACCGTTAGAATACACTGATTCTATAACGAAAGGACCTTCCTATTTAGGCTGGAATTTTTCTTTTGTCTTGTACGTCATAACCATTGGTCTTCTCACTGCTAAGACCAGATCACCAACTTGAAAGATTCTTTCCTTCACCTTTTTATTAAAGGCTCTAGAAATGTGTGCTTGGTATAGCTCAATACGCTGTTGAGCTAATAAGCATTTTTCGTCTAGCGCTTCCAGCTCTTATAGTTGTAAACGGTAACTTTTTTCGGTGGTCAACTCACTGGCTAAGGCTACCCGAAGAGAAAGAATCTGGATTTCTAGGAGAAGAACTGCTTCACTCCCATAAACCAGAGAGAATAGCGTACTACATGTTGGAGTCTGAACCATTGTACGATAGGTCCAGAGACATTCGTCGAGCTTCTCATTCCAATCGTACTTATTTGAAGACACGAATTTCTTGAGAAGTTTGATGATAGTCTTATTGAAAGTTTCTGCCAATCTATTAGCTGCAGGATTATAAGCGGTAGAGGCTACATTCTGAATTCGATTCTTATCGCAGAATCGATAGAATACATGTCTCGCGAATTGTGGACCATTATCATGGATGATCCTGCGAGGTAGGCCGAAGCGGTAGATGATGTGATGTTTAACGAAAAGGATCACATTCGATGTCTTTACTTCGATGAGCGGTATAGCTTTCACCCATTTGGAGAAGTAATCGGTTATAGCTAGAATAAAACGATGTCCTCTTAAGGATAGCAGGCTGATTAGACCGTTGATGTCCATATCCCAGGCTTCAAAAGGCCAAGATGTCACCATCAGGTGTAGAAACTCTGAAGGTTAATGAATAAAATCAGCATGGAATTGGCAAGCCCTATACTTCTTTGCATATTCAACAACATCTGCTTTTATCGTTGGCCAATAATAACCCATTCATCTGAGGCGATCTTGTAATTTGGGGCCTAGTTGGTGTGCACCGCAAATTCTGTTGTGAGCCTCACGTAGTACATGTTTGGCTTCTGTGTCTGATAAATATCGTAACAGTAGCCCATCGTTAGAACGTCGGTACAGCATTTTGGTACCTATATCATAGTAAAATCTAAGGGATCACCGTTGGATAGATACTGCTTCCTTCAGGTCATCAGGGAGGATTCCGTAGATAGCGTAGTCTATAAAAGAAAATCTCCAGTCTTTGATGTCGGCATTCGTCTCTGTTGCGTAACTGTGATGAATATGCAAGGCATCTTTCGCACAGAATAACTCTCGACCAGACACTGTGATGGAATACTGAGTATTGATAGGGACAGTCAAGGAAGCAGCCAGACCGGCTAAAGCATCTGCTTCTATATTCTGTAATCGAGGTACATGCTCGATAAAGAATCCAGCAAAGGTAGAAGCCAACTCGATTGTCGCTTTGTGATATGGGATGAGATCTTCATGACGAACTTCATAATTCCCTCGAACCTGACTAACTATTAGCTTAGAATCACCATAAGCTTCAAGATAGTCAACTTCCAGTTGTTTTGTGAGTTGAAGGCCAATCAGTAGGACGTTATATTCGGCCACGTTATTGGTGCAAGGCTCCACGAGAGAATACGCACGGTGTATAACCAGATGATCGGGTGAAACAAGCACGATCCCTACTCCGGCTACAATATTTCCTTTAGATTCTGTTCTTGACGCACCATCAAAGAACATTCGCCAAATGGGGATTTCCTCAGTTGCAGTGTTAGACTCAACCACTTCATTCAGGATTTCATCGTAGAGTTTGGAAGATTCTAGCACTGGATGAGCTGCTAAGAAATCAGCTAATGCTTGGCCTTTTACTGTCTTCTGATGGACGAACAACCTATCATATGGAGTCAACAGCATTGCCCATATAGCTAAACAGGAATTAAGAGAACCCAGTTTAGTCATGAGTATTCTGAGAGGATTGACTCTAGATATGATGTGGATAGTCTGTCCAGACACATAGTGACGTATCTTCTGGATAGCAAATACCAGAGCGAGATATGCTTTTTCCATGGGTGTATATCTGTGCTCGACACCAACCATCGTACGGCTGAGGTAGTAGATTGCATGTTCGTGATCGCCTTTATTCTACTAAGCTAATAGGGCGCCAAGAGAATGATCCATAACGCGGACATATAACAAGAAAGGCTTTCCGACTATCGGAGCCACCAACACTGGAGGGCTTGTGAGATACTTCTTGATATTGTCAAATGCACGCTGACATTGTTCAGTCTAGATGAAAGATACTCCTTTCTTCATGAGCTGAGTAAACGGTTGACACCTTCCAGAAAGATTTGAAATGAATCGTCTGATGTAGGCTAACCTTCCTTGGAGTCTGCGTAGCTCTTTAAGATTTCTTGGAGGACGCATATCGAGGATAGCTTTAACCTTCTCCGGGTCAAGATGTATACCTTTTGAAGTGATAACAAAACCAAGGAACTTGCCGCTGGAGACTCCCAGAAAAAACTTAGTTGGATTCATCTTGAGTTGGTGTGTACGTATCAGTTCGAACATCGTTCTCAAGTCTTGGAGGTAGTTGCCCTTGAGACAACTTTTAACTACAATATCATCTACGTAGCATTCTACTATTTTTGTGCAAATGATCGCAAAAAATTGTGTTTATAGCTCGCTGGTATGTCGCACCCGTATTTTTTAATCCGAAGGACATCACCGTATAGCAGTATACTCCTAACAGTGTTCAAAAAGATGTGTATTTCTCATCATCGGGGAACATCTTAATCTGGTTGTAAACCCATCCATGAAGGACATTCGCTCAAAGCCACAAGCATTGTCGATCATTACGTCGGTGATCGGTAGAGGAAACTCATCTTTTGGGCATGCAGAGTTCAAATCACGGTAATCGATACATACTCAAACTTTATCGTTCTTTTTTATGATTGGAACAATGTTAGCGACCCAGTCAGGGTGTAGTTCTTCGCGAATGAAGCCACTTGAAATAAGCTTTTTGACTTCACTCTCGATGGCCCCCATGATATCTAGTCGGAACCGCCGTTGTTGCTGCTTCACTAGCTTAGATTTAGACGAGATATTTAGGCAGTGCATAGCAACTTTAGGATCTAAGCCTGGCATGTCCTCATAGCTCCATGCAAAGACGTTAATATATTCTCTTATTAGCTGTATAAGAGATTGTCGTTCTTCACCAGATAGACTTTTGCTGATAAAGATTGGTTTAAGAGATGATTCATCTCCTAAATTAACTTGGACGACTTCGTCTTCAGTAGGTGGTTCACGTTGTTCGAAACGTAACTCCCACCTGGTGTCCATCTTTTGAGCCCATTGTTCGAGCTCGATTGATTGGACATCTTCTATAATTTGGTCAACTGATGCCATGTTGACGGATAGAGTTGCTTTGAACATGTCTCAAATGCTGGAGTCTGAATCCCAGAGGCAGAAATCAGAAGAATGAGAACAATGATCAACTTCAACGTCTGATCCTTCAGGAGTTGTTGTAGGAGTAACATAACCCAAACCAACACTGTTTCGTTGATAATCGTTCTCGGGTTTGCCGGAAGAAGCAAAGTGATGTATTGGCAATCGTCGCCCTTGACCGTAGTTTAGTCCCTGATCACTTTTTATATCATATCACATGTTCTGGATGATATTATTGGCCTGCCAACTATATCGGTAAAGTTGCATTTTACCTGAATCATAGTCGGCTTCGGTGTTGTAATCGAGAGTAGTAAAGTCCTGAACGAACTTTCTTTCACCAATTATTCGACCGAAGATGATTAGTTCTTCACCCTTCTTGTAGCACCCAGTTTCTAAAATAAAGGTAATTTTGAACTTTTGTATTTTTAATTATTTAATAATGTTATTTAAACCATGTTATGATTTTTGGTGATTTTTAATTAATTTAAAACTATTTAAAACCATGACTTGTGATTTTGATGGTTAACTAGTTAAACCCTAGTTTGCTAAGCCTAGAGATTAACCATGACCAAGGGAGCCTAGTCATGTGATTAGGATGACTAATTACAACTTTTTAGCCTAAGGATATTTTGGTCATTTTTGACTTATTAATGAAAATGAATTTTAAGTAATTAATATTGTGCTAATTGAATTGTTAGAGACTAACCTAGAATCTTAGCCTAATCTAGGTTAGCCTTGAGTTTAGAATCTTGATTAGGATAACCTAGTAATGACAAGATTAATAATATCCAGATATTTCTAATAGGATATTTTTTTCCTTAGGATATTTGTGAAAAAAGGAAGCCTTAGGACTATTGAACCAATAGGAAGGTTTAGAATTGGTTGGACAAGCCCTAGCCACTCATCTACATCTAAACTTAACCCTAAATTCATTTGTGGACAGCCATACAAGCCCCCCCCCCCCCCCACTCTTATAAGTATGCTCCTATGTTGTTCTTGCCTTTTTTTTAAAAAAAACCTAGAAAGAACCCTAATTTGTATCTTCCCTAAACTTCTCCCATTTAATCCAAATTGAGTCCAAATTGAGTTAAATCAATTGCATCATCATCCCCAATAGTAGAGGGTGCTAAGGGAGGCTAGCTAGCAAGGCTTCAAAGTGAATTAACCATTCAATTGGAGAAGAACACCTTCCCTTGTTCATTTTTCATTGAGATTTCACCCTCGATAGGTAATTGCCATAAAACCTATTTAAATTTCATTTTCTTTCCATAGATGCATTCATTTAGGGTTCCCCTAGGTGTAGCCCAAGTTTGGTAGGAAATCGTGTCCATTTCGTGTTCGTATCGGACACGTATCGGTGTTTTTAAAAGGGTGTTCGATGAAATGCCACATAGGAAATTAAATCAGTAATTTGCAAAACTAATTGAACAAAAATGTAGATCTATATGTGTACTTTGAATTCCCTACTGACTGAGCACGATTTGGACTCGTGTTCGTGTCCAAAATGGACACGAACACGCTGCACGACACCCCCGTGCTGTGTCCACTACCCGATCCCTATTTCTCCCTACATAGGACACGTGGACACGTCAAACTTGACACGAGGGTAGGGGCAATGTCTAATAAGACTCCCCCAAAGTTTTGTGTCAAGTTGTGTCGTGTCGAGTGAGAAATTGTGAGTGCACTGATTTTACACAGACTGTGCACGCAGGAAAATCTGCACTGATACGCTGTGATTTCTTTGGACACAAGACACTTGGACACGTTGCAGGCACTTGCACGTATAGCCCTACTATGGGAGAACACAGGGACACGTGCACAAGGACACTGGTGTCGCGTGTCGTGTCCTAGACCGACTCACAAACATGTACGAGGCTGTCTGTGCACGTTTTAGTGTTTGTATGTGAATTGAGTGTTTGGACACGTCGTGTCCACTCTTGTAGACACGAGATGACTTGTATGACACGTATACATATGCATGAATCATTACCAACCATTAATTTGGGTTTTTAATTGATTTTTGAATTGGGATTGGGGTTTTCCCTATTTTTCTGATACAATGACAGTGTTCAGTTTTCTGAGATTTTTTAATGCATTTTAATTGATTTAAATATAATTTTTGCAATGATTATATATGTGTACATGTCAGGGATATTGGACTTCATGTCTGGGTTCAATGTGGAGAAGTTTTGGTTGAGTTTTAGGTGTTTCAAGTGTGTGTTAGGAGTCACATTTGGACTTGGTCTTTTCATTTCTGTTAACAGAGTAACATGGCCATTTGGCCATGTTTGCAAATGCAGCAGGGGTTATGTTTCTGAGTGTATGTGAGGGGTAGCCACTTGTGACTGTCTAGTTAGCATTGGTGTGTGTGGCTTGTGTTAGAGTGCCATTTGTGTGTAGCTAAGTTGAATGTCTAAGAGTGTATCCATATATTGGTATGTATCTCACAGTATAGTGGATATAGATTATATGTAAGTATAGATAATGTAAATATATATAGGATTATATATGGTATAGGCATATATGAACACATGTATATGCATAATGGTTACCTATATATATAGCTCATATATATGTTATGAACTAAATAGATATGTAAGTGTGTATGCAAGCATGTATGTATATATGTATGTAGGTTGTAATGTGTATGTATATAGTATTATATGTAATTTAACTTATTAGCCTATGTTATCTATATAGGTTTTCATATGGTTTTGTATATATGTATTGTGTATATAGTCTACCTATATAAGTTCTATTGTTAGGCTATATTGGTATAGGTTGGTTTAGACTTAGGCCTAGTATATAGTTTCCCTTGTAGGCTATGGTATATTTTGTGATGTTATGGTATATATTTGTATAGGATTTTGGTTAGACTTGTTGTTGACTGAACCATAGACTAGTTGACCAGAGTTGACTAAATGATGACCTAGTTTGACCAAATTTACTTCTTGACCCAGTTTGACCTAGTTTGGTTTTATTTGACTTTCTTTGACTTAGTTGACCTAGTTCGACCTAGAAAGTTGACCAAGAGTTGACTTTAACCTAGTTTGACTTAAAATCATGTAGTTGCATTTGCAGATTTCTATTTTTACAATTTGAGTACTTTATAACCTGTTTTTACTTTAAATAGAATTCTGTGACACCAGTTCGGACATCTAGGATTTTTTTTCTTTCATTCCATTGTTATGTGGTATCAGTCATACAGGGTGACAGGCGAGTACATTCTCTGATCGTTTCATACTTGTCAGGACTTATATCCTTACTCTAGATTACTTTATTGACACTGGCACGATTATTATCACGGATTGATACTATATAGATCTTCTCTTGAGATGTTATCTCCATTGTGTCCAGCAGATACATATTGTGATGTACGTTTCACGAACATATTGTATTTATTGTACACCCCTATTCATGTATACTCATTGTGCATCTTGTACTCTCATGATCACATGAGCTTCATGGAGAAACTATTGTACAAGGAAACGTAACTGGATTAGATCCTTGTGTATTGATTGGGGAGGGTGAGTAGGAAATGGTTATGTAATCAAATCCCATTGTACAAATATTGTATAAACTATTGTATATGTCCATTGTACAATCATGTATGATGGAGTTACCATTTTATTGTATAAATCTAACCTATTTACATAACCATATTGTGCTCTAAATCACTAGTACTTGCAGTTTTACTTATCCTGTATATATTTTCAGTTATAAATTCTCTCTCGTTTTCATGTACATCTTCTTACAGTTCATGTATCTTACTCTTTTGCATGCTTTATATTTCCTAACATGTTATGAACTGCGTGAGATGTATTGTACTCGCTCATGTCCTGACTGGACCTATTGAAAATATTACAGATGATGATGGAGACTGCCCTACCTTCTATGGGGCACATAAGGATGACATTCAGGAGCTAGAGGAGCATCTAGCTCAGTAGAGGGTGCCTAGTTTAGTCTAGTATTTATAGTTTTCTGTTTGTATCGGATTATTCCGATTGTTAGTTGAGACTTAGTTTTATTCAGGACTTGTATTTATTTGTGCTGAACATCTATTTTGTGTGGTGTGATAACTCTATTTATATTCAGTTTCTTCCTTTTATCTGATTCCATATCGTGCTCTATCTTCCCTAGACTTGTGATTGAGATATAGAGTTGAGATGTTATATTATACCTCCGTGCGGAGATGACAGGTTTATATATCTTGTTGTTAGATGTTATAGATGACCTATACAGCGTTCTACCACCGACACTGCGGCGTAGGCTAGACGTACCTACGTTCTCGTGCCCCTAAACAGGGTGCGGGTCGTGACACTTCTTTCTAGCTGGAACGATGAAATAGTGGATATCTTCTGGCCAGACTTTTTCCCGCAGATGAGGCGTCGTGACTGGCATGCAGAGATGTGGTCCTATGCCATGCTCTAGGGCGTACACCGTATCTATGTACTGGTTTATAGATTGGTAGACATCAGAGTAATTCAAAGATAAACCTTTACTCAGAAAATATGCAAGTTCTTCTTTAGGGATAACATCATCCACTGAAGGTACATTATTTTGAGTATTGATATACTCATTGAGGGCATCATTATCCGGAACAGGAGTCACAGACTTGGTTAAGTTCACCACGTAGGGTAACTCATCAGGATTGGAAGGATGGACTTTAGCAGGTTCCACCCGAATCATTTTGCGGAGAGTGATGGTCAATGGTTTGACAATATCAGGATTCTTCTTTTTGACCCGGATTGTGAGAGGCTTTGGAATAATTTTTGGAGTAGTACGTCCTTTAACCCGGATAACCAGGGGATCGTCACTGGCGGATGAATTAACTTCAGCTTCGTTGTCGTCATCCTTGGGAGGCTGAGATTGATAAAGTACCGAATCTCCATAGTAGGCTTTAATACCCTTAAAAGGATCGATATCGACAAACTCCGTCTTCATGATGCCATTACTGTTGACGTACTTAAAGCGCTGGTGAAGGGTAGAAGTAACGATCACGTTCTCATGTATCCACGGACGTCCCAACAAGATGATGTAGGACACATTGGCATCGATTACATAGCAAGCAACCTCTTTTCGGAAATCACCAATCTGGCACTTGAAACGGATATTTTCCAGAGGATGACTTCTTCCAGTATTGAAAGCAATGATAGTTGTATAGGTTGTAGACAGCTTGTGCAGAGGGATCCCTAGAATTTGGAGTAAACTTCTAGGGATGATGCTGAAGGAGGAACCTGGATCGATATGCATCTAATCCACCTTAATCCCCCCGATATATCCTGTATAGTACAGAGGTCTATCATGACGATTATTTTTTAGTAGCATGTCCTCTTATGAAAAGGTGATGTTGGGCACCACTTTCATAGTGCTATGGTAGTGAGGATAGGAGACTGGATCTTCAGCGGGGGCTTTGACTTCAGCGAGATAAGAGTCGGCATGTAGTAATGCCTCACTTAAAGCTTTACGCGTCTCTTTGGAGAGCTGCAGTAGATCGAACAAAGACAATCTGGCAGGTGTATTAGCCAGTTGTGCCAGTATGTCAAAGTTATAAGGCCGATTCATACCTTCGGGAGTTGGTGCCTTCAGAGACTTGTCAAATCATGTCTCCTTCTACTTAGCTTTGTCGGTAGTTGAGGACTTAGATGGACCAACTTCTGAACTTGTGGGGGCAGTAGGAGCTTGAGAAGGCACTACGTCTTCTTGTACGGGGTCATAAGTGAAGAACAAGTAGGAAACTCTAGAGAGGAGTGAATAGAATTTATAACAATAATAGCCAATTAAAAAGTAAACTCTTTCACTAACAGTAAATAATCAGTGTAAATGCGGAAATTATAAAGAACGAGAAAGCATACGCAAACACAGCCGATTTTAACCTGGTTTCCCTCGTTGAGGACTAGTCCAGGCCTGAGAACTCTAGCTCAGGATTAAATCCACTATTTGTGAAATAGTAGTTACACCCCGTGCCTTTTCTTCAGAAGAGCACGTCAACTTCTTACAGAGATCACAGTGGCGATGCTTGGAATTTTTCAAGCGACTTTAGAACTCTTGCACAAACTCCTAACTGAAGAGCACTGAGCACTTTAGGCTTAGGGAGCTTGTGGCTAGTAGATGAGAAGGATAAGGCTTGTATAAGGCTTTAGAGAGAAGAGAAGTGAAGATTGGATAATTGAAAATGAGAGAATTCAAGGCATGTTTATAGGGTTCTAGCTAGGCAGAATTCGACTAGAATTCTGTGTCAAGAATTCAAATTTTTGGCCGTTAGACAACTAGCATACAGCAAACCCTAAAAATTAGGGTCCTGTAATTTAGGGGACAGAATTCGGCCCGAACTATATGTGGAGGCAGAGTTCGGCCCGAACTCTGTCTCCAGAAGATAGAATAGTTCTAATGGGCTCATTGGGCTAGTTTGGTTTTGGTGGAGCTTTTGATTTGTGGTTTTGGATATAGGTACAGGCCCAAACTACTCAGTGCTACTCAATTTACATTAATCTAGACTCAAAAAAAGTAAAAATACAGACTCGAAACATAGTACGCTGCAGGTACGAGCCGTCGTCCGTCTTGTACTGAGTTCAGTCTAGATGTGTCATATTGAATTATGACAAGTATCATATTGTCAATTTTATCAATATTTGGTTGACTGTGATTTTGTGTCAACAATATCCCCCATATTGATAATTGATAAAATGATATTTGTATATTCAATGTTCATACCTGGACACATTTATAAAAGCAGTAGCTCCCCCCAGTGCAGAGCTAGCAATAGCTCCACCGTAATCAGTGCAGAGCTTGCAATAGCTCCCCCGTAATCAGTGCGTCGTTGTAAGCCAACGTTCCTTTTTGTCCTGATAAATACAATCTTCCCAAAAGCACAGACAATATGATATGATATGATATGAATATCAAATAATTCTCCCCCTTTAGGCATTTATCAAACACAAACAACCAGAGAATTTATAAAGAAAATAACTTGCAAGCATACCAAAGTAATCATAAACTGCATAAAGTGTCTCAAGAGTCACAGATAATAGAGAGGTCTAATACAATAAAAAGCAACTACATAAACTAGAAAGCCATAGTGCATAAAAAGTAAACATAAGATCCTCAGCAGCAGCAGCAAGTAGGAGACCACATCCATCATGGAGCGCGTGAAGGTCCAGCATCGTCAGATGGATTAGTGAATGAACGACGAGGATCCACGAAAGTCGCATCCGGATCCAGATAGTGTATAACCCAAGGGTCATCGATACGGTATCCGTCGCGAGCAGGGTCCCGCTCCATAGGAATAGGTATAGAAGGATGCCGAGGCATAGAGTACCGGACGTCATGCAGTGAGTTATTGATGGCACTCATCTGTAGGGTGGTACTGTATTCAAGCTGGGTCCAGCGATCATCCTCTAACATGAATCGATCGCGAAGCATAGTCTGAATTGACTCAAGAGTAGCAGGTGGAGGGGGTGTAGGCTGCCCAAGAGCAGGTGCGTCATCCTGAGCATCAGAGTGCTCAGACTCGGCAGGAGAACCGACAGATGCCTGAAGCCGCCGTGCCTTAGATAGGAAGGCAGGGGCAGGGAGGAATTGGCACTCATCAAGTGGGACATGAAAAGCACGAAAAATCATAGGAAGATAGAGAGCATAGACCAAAGACCTTGGCTTCTTCCTAGCATTGATCATCCAGTCCATCATGGTACGTAGACGATTGAAAGAGACATGGAAGTGTAGGTGATACATAGCCGAAACTCAAAATAGGAAACCTCATCAGAAGATCCCGCTTTGGGCAGAATCGTGGAAAAGACAATGCGATAAAGCTCATAGAAGTAGGAGTTTAGAAATTTGGCAAAAAGCTTTCGTGGACGTGTGTTTGGGGTACACAAATCGTCCTTGAAGCTTTCTAGGGATGACCCATCGAGGAATTGAAACTTGCGAGCATCAACAAGTTTCTCCCATGATGTCACGCCCCAGAACCAGAATACTGGAGAGCGGGGGCAGACACAGCCAGCTACGTATATTGAAATAGAATACATCTCAACTATACGGTCACGGCTGTCTAGATATGAGGGTTTACTACAAGCCAGCAGTCTCTTAAGGTCAAGCCTATTGTCTCAATCTCAATGCAATTAACAGAGTTACAAGATGTTAGAGCATCAAATATATATATATAAGGCGTCCCAAATATTACATATTGGATGATCATGAAGCTAGTCGTACAAAATGATAGGACTAGCAAGAGTTCAGTCATACATGATCAACCCTAGGATTTGTTAATCATGTTTACAGCCCGTAGGCAGACAGTAAGTAAATGTGCATCGAGCTAACAGGTGCTCGTCGGCTAAACGCCTCAAAAGAATAAATTTACATATAAGTGGGTGAAACAAAAAGGGAAAACCCACTCGTAGCCCGGGTTCCGTCTAGTGTTCACCATTGGGCTGGAAGCTGGGTAGATCCTCGGGAGCTGCTCCGAAATCTGGCCACACAAAACCAGCTGGGTCAAACCCCAGAAAGAGCAAGTGCCACAAAGGAGGCCACAAATAAGAACAAAAGCCAGCATATCAGAACATAAAGAATAAAGGAAAGTACAAGTAATAAAAGTACACAGGGCGATAAACGACTAGGGACGTGGAACCATTCCGGGAGCCAGGTTACAATCCTTAAACCAAACAAGGACCGGGATTCTAACCCTTCGCCTGAATAGCTCACTGTCTCTACCCATTTATCGTTAGAGATAAGTAAAATAATCATGATCAAGAGTTCCAGGTACAAGGCTAGACAAGACTTAGACAGGGCTGGACACCATTCATTCACAATCGGCCAAGCAAGTACTACGGCTTACTACTTTAACTAACTAGGGTTATCACAAGCCTAATTACTAACAAGATGCAAGTGAGAAACTCCCAGTCCCAAGCCCTGCAGACCATCCAGTTATCCTTCCGCGGGTTGAGAGTTATAGGTGGGTACATTGCCCGGGAGACAAATGTACCCTTAGGTGACTTAGAGGGTGCAACACATGACAGTGTGCTGGAAATGTGCTCTACTCGTCGGCAAGCTACAAGTCCATTAAAGCGCCCAGATAACGAGATTGCCTGTGACTGAAAATTCTCCATGTTCTAGTTTGATCTAATAATTAGCCTAATCCAATTTAGCGCGAGTCCCTGGCCATGGTACCCAGGAAGTCACGTCCTAGACATGATGCAAGACAAGACAAGTGGATTGTGCAAACAAGCAATGCAGGAACACCCACGGTGTCAAGGCAAGTCAAGTCAAGTTATCAAGTCAAATCAAGTCAAGAGTGCGCCACCACGGGCCACTATCAAGTTATCAAGGTAAATCATGTCAGGGTACTTGTCAGGGGTACGCCACGACGGGCCACTATCAAGTCAGGTTGGTCGTGTCAGGAGTGCACCACTACGGGTCACTGTCATGTTATACTAGTTCCTTGTCATACCACGCTGTGTACAATAAACATATTAAGCAAAATCAAGTTCATGCCAAAAGGCGTAAGGATATAAAATGGGCATAAAATACCTAATAAAATACTAATATAAAATAGGACTATAGAAGAGCCAAGATCAAGAAATAACAAATTCATCATAGACAAGTAGGTTGTGCAAGGGGGTCAGGGGGAGGTCTGCGCAGGGGGTGCACTGCACATGGAAGAGTTGCACAAGAGTACCAACTGCGCAGGGTGCCAAGTGCGCAGGATGAGCTGCGCAGCAGATGGGTTGCGCAGGAATTGGGTTGCGCAGGAAATGGGTTGCGCAGGAAATGGGTTGCACAGGAAATGGGTTGCGCAAGGGATGGCTTGCGCAAGGCTGGCTTGCGCATGGCTGGCTTGCGCCAGCGCAGTCCAGCGCAGCACAAAGCACTGGCCAAGTGATTGCGCAATCGGCCATGCGCTAAAGAGCACAGGCCGGGGGTGCGCAATCGGCCATGCGCTAAAAAGCGCAAGGCAGAGGGCTGTTCTTCCTGGCCGAGAGCAAGTCCAAGAACACCAAGAACTTCAATTCTTCATAACTTTGTCAAATCAAAACCAAATCTAGATTTACAAAGTTCTAACTTGAGTAAAATCAAATTCTCTTCCACATGGAAGCATCAAAACAAGCAAAATCAAAGTTTAATAGATCAAAACCAAGGATTTTCGAAAATGGTTAAAACCTAGATCTAGAAGAATAAAAGCTCCAAATTACAAAATTCTAAGTTCTAATGTTGATCTACATGTCCTAATCTATCAAATGGACAAATAAAATTGGGTGCTTATTTGTTGGCAAGGTGCACTTGCCTATTGGTTGGGGAGTTGTGTGGAAGAAGGAAGAAGAAGAAGTTTGTAAGAAATAAATGAGAGAATAAAGAGGAGAGAGAAAAGTAGGTGGTGTTATAAAGTAGGGGAGTTGTGGTGTGTTGAGGGAGGAGTGTAGGTTAAGGTGTTCCAATTCATAATGAACCAAACCAAATCAAACCAACTCCACAAAATAAAACCAAGCCATGGTCCAAACCCATTTACGGGAAACCAAATCCGCAAGTCGAGAAAATAAAATACGTGCCGAAATCAAATACGAGCATAAATACGAAATACAGGAAATGGGGGTGACAACTCTACCCACCTTCAAAGAATTCCGTCCTCGGAATTTAATCAAGGAGCTAGAGGTTGCCACGACAAGCTATACTAAGCGCAGGCAAGCTACGCTAAGCAGTTCAATCATACAATCATACAATGCAAGCAAGGAAGGGAAAGCGTAAGGCATAAGAAAGACATTATACCTCACGAGTCAAACAGGTAGGGGTATTGCGATCGGATGTCGTCCTCACGCTCCCATGTTGACTCACCTAGAGAGTGATGACCCCAAGCAACACGGACTAAGTTAATAGTCTTGTTCTTGAGCGTCTTTTCTCTCCGGTCCAAAATAGACACGGGCCTCTCCTCATACGAAAGGTTGGTACCAACAACCAATTCTGAATGATCTAGGATATGGCTCAGGTCCGGGATGTACCGTCTTAATTGGGATACATGGAATACATCATGTACCTCACTTAGCGACGGCGGAAGAGCGAGACGATAGGACACATCGCCTACTCGCTCTAGAATATCGAACGGCCCTATATACCTAGGACTAAGCTTTCTCCGTACGCCAAAACGAATGACGCCGCGGGTAGGCGAGATCCTAAGGAATACATGGTCGCCGACGGCAAATTCTAAGGGACGCCGATGAGCATCGGCCCAATGGCGCTGGCGATCCTGAGCAACTCGGAGGTGATCTCTGACTTTCCTGACCACTTCAACCGTCTGAGAAATCAGTTCTGGACCGAGCATCTGCCTCTCTCCGACATCGTCCCATGCTAACGGAGATCTGCACTTCCTGCCATACAGAGCCTCGAAGGGTGCCATCTGGATACTGGCCTGGAAACTATTGTTGTACAAGAATTCCACCAGGTGCAGGTGATCCTCCCACGAACCACCAAAGTCAAGGGTACACGACCGCAACATATCTTCGAGAGTTTGTATAGTACGCTCTGACTGCCCATCTGTCTGCGGATGATACGCTGAGCTGAACTTGAGACGAGTCCCCAAACTTTGATGAAGACTGCGCCAGAAGTGCGATGTGAATCTCGTATCCCTGTCCGATACTATGCTGACTGGCACTCCGTGAAGTCTGACAATCTGCCTGAGATACATCTCTGCTAGCTGTGCCGTCGACTGTCCAACTCTAAACGGAAGAAAGTGTGCCACCTTGGTAAGCCTGTCCACAATGACCCAAATAGCATCTCTGCCTGCCGGAGATCTGGGTAACCCAGTCACGAAATCCATGGTAATGTGTTCCCACTTCCATTCTGGGATCGGTAAAGGTTGAAGAAGTCCAACTGGCCTCTGATGTTCAGCCTTGACTTGTTGGCAAACCAAACATCGAGAGACATACCGGGCTATCTCCCTCTTCATACCATTCCACCAAAAGTGCTGACGAATATCTCGGTACATCTTCGTGCTGCCTGGGTGGATGGAGTACTGCGAACTGTGAGCCTCTGCCATGACTTCCTGTCTGATATCTCCACTGGGTACACAAAGACGCGTGCCGTGTCGAAGTGTACCATCCTTATGAATGCATAACTCTGGCCTTCTTCCTGCTTCACACTCTGCTCTGAGCCGCTGAATCTTGGAATCGGTTAACTGTGCTGTCCGGATCCTCTCAACTATGGTGGACTGAATCTGTAGACTGGCCATCAATGCCATGCTGGTTGGAAGAACCACTTCAATTCCCATCTTCTGAAGATCCGACAATAACTCTGGTTGCGCCGTCAGGAAATAAACTCCGGCTCAACGCATCTGCTACGACGTTGGCCTTCCCTGGATGATACTGCAAGTCCACATCATAGTCCACAAGTAGCTCGAGCCATCTTCTCTGCCGCATATTAAGATCCTTCTGGATGAAAACATACTTCAGGCTCTTATGATCAGTAAATATCTCCACTCTGTCTCCGTACAAGTAGTGTCTCTACAACTTAAGTGCAAACACTACTGTTGCTAGCTCCAAGTCGTGGGTCGGGTAATTCTTCTCATGATCACGGAGTTGACGTGACGCATAAACAATTACCTTCCCATACTGCATCAAAACACATCCCAATCCTCTGCCTGAAGCGTCGCAATAAACTGTGAATCCTCCGGTCCCATCTGGAAGGGTGAGAATGGGAGCCGTTATCAAACCTCGCTTTAATTTCTCAAATGATTCCTGACATTCTGCTGTCCAAACGAACGGCACATCCTTGCGGGTCAACTGGGTCATCGGCGCTGAAATCCTTACAAAATCAGAGACGAACCGCCGGTAGTAGCCGGCCAATCCAAGAAAGCTGCGAACTTCTGCTACTGAGCTGGGTACTGGCCATCCCTCGATAGCCACAATCTTCTGGGGATCTACTTCCACTCCTCCTCTGGTAATGATGTGACCCAAGTAAGAAATACGATCGAGCCAGAACTCGTATTTACTGAACTTGGCGTACAACTGGTGCTCTCTGAGAATCTGGAGGACAACTCTGAGATGCTGCTCGTGCTCTGCTTCACTCTTGCTGTAGACCAGGATGTCATCAAGGAACACTATCACAAACTGATCCAAGTAAGGCATGAAAATACGGTTCATGAGGTCCATGAACACTGCCGGCGCATTGGTCGCTCCAAAGGGCATAACTAGAAACTCCCAATGCCCGTACCTAGATCTGAATGCCGTCTTCGGGATGTCCTGCTCTCTGACTCTGATCTGGTGGTATCCTGACCGCAAGTCTATCTTCGAGAAAACTGAAGCCCCTTTGAGTTGATCAAATAAGTCATCTATCCTTGGAAGAGGGTATCTGTTCTTGATTGTCTCTGAGTTCAAGGTACGATAATCAACACATAGCCTGGACGTACCATCCTTCTTTTTCACAAGAAGCATCGGGGCTCCCCAAGGCGATCCACTAGCACGAATGAATCCCTTGGTTCTGAGTTCTTCAATCATCTTGTACAAAATCTCCAACTCTGAAGGCGCCATTCTGTAGACTCGCTCTGATACTGGTGCTGTCCCGGGAATCAAGTCTATGGTGAACTCGATCTCCCGCTCTGGTGGCATCCCTGGAAGTTCCTCTGGGAAGACATCTGGAAACTCTTCAACTATCCGGGGCAACTGCGCTGCTGCTACTGCCATCTGCAATACTGGGGGAGAAGGCTCCACGGCGCCTCTGGAAAATAAAAACTCTGGCTCTCCGGGAATACTAAAGACAACTCTGCCAACATGGTAGTCTATCCTAGCATAATGGTTCCTCAACCAATCCATGCCTAGGACTACATCATAGTCTGCCATAGGGAACTCTATGAGCCTAGCGGGGAACTCTCTACCGCTAACTACGATCCGATACGAAGAAAACACTCGATCTACTCCCACAAGACCATTACCAGTAAGTATATTGAGCCTCACTGATAATGACTCGGGCTCCAACCCTATCCGTGTCGCGAATCGTGCAGACATGAATGAATGCGATGCACCAGAATCAAATAATACAGATGCTGGAAAGGTGTTGACGAGAATAGTACCTGCCACTACCTCACCTGGTGCAACTTCTTCTTCCATGGTCATCATCATAGCCTGACCTCTAGCTGCGGGTCCCCTCTGCTGGAATCCCCTCTGTCGGTTCTGTGCTGGAGCCTGGGTGATCTGCTGCTGGTTCTGCTGCTGAAAGGCCTGGGCCTGAGGCAACAATGGCCTCGGGTACTGCTGTTGCTGCTGCTGCTGGACTGGAACTGGGGCTGGTCCTCTCACCGAAGAACTAGAAAGATTGGATGATGATGGACCTCCCCTATTCGGGCAGGTCCCTATCTTGTGATCTGCTCCTCCGCAAGCCAGGCACAATCCCTGTGCCCTACGACACTCTGCCACTACATGGCCCGGCTTCCCGCAATGAGAACATCCTACCGCGGAAGACTGCTTCTGCTTCTGCTGCTGCGGGTACGTCGGGGTTGAATGCTGAACCGACGTCACTGAGGCCGCCCGCCTCGGAGTCCCAATGGTTATACCCCTAGCTGCCGGGGCTGGAGCTGAAGATTGGTGCATCTGGTTGTGGGACCGCTTCCTGCCTCCGGTCCTGTCCACAATTCTCCGGGAGGTATACTCATGCCTCCTCGCTGCCTTCAACACTGCATCGAACGTCTGTTGCTCGAACTGCTCCACAGCCAATAATATCTCTAAGTGCAGTCCCTGCTGGAACCGCTGGGCCCTATCGAATTCGGTTGCCACCAAGGTGGGGGCGAACCTACTCAGCCTGGAAAACTCGATCGCATAGCCATCGACCGTCCTGCCTCCTTGCTTCAAGTTGGTGAATCTGGTCTGCAAGTCGTACCGTGCCACCGCATCGAAGTACTTTATCTGGAACCTCTCTCTGAACGTCGCCCAAGTGACTGGTGCCGCTAACCCCATGGCCTGAGCCGCCCACCAATCGCGAGCCAAGTCTAACAACTGTAGGCGTACCACCGCCACCTTCTCATTCTCAGGTGTCCTAGCTGCTTCTAGAACCACCTCGGTATCCTGAAGCCAAGCGTCCGCGGCAATCGCATCTTCACTGCCGTCAAAGAAGGGAGGGTTCAAGCGCTTGAAACTGTTGGCCGCCTGATTCCCTTGGGGACCTCCTCGGTTTAGTGCATCATGAATTTCTTGGTGCAAGACGTCGCCTCGACGATCTTGGGATGCAAGCAGTTCTCTGATAAGCCCTACCAAAGGTCCCTCATCCTGTCTAGCTGGTTGAGCGGGCGGAGCTGCCTGAACTGGAGGTTCCGAGCCTCCGGGAAGCATAACTCGGAAGGCTACTCCAGAGTGCTGAGCTTGATCTTCCTGGCGCTGGGGTGCTTGTCGAGCTTCTTCTGGCTGGTTGGCAGGTCCGGGAGTAATACCGCTGAAGAAGACGACATAGAGAACAATAAGGAAAGGACAAGGACAGATCAATGATACAAGCAATATGATCAGGTCGAGATTCTCAGGGAATTGAAGATACGAGCAGAGATCAAGGACGAATATTGATTGAGACATCTATTCGGTAAACCCTCACATTTCTTGATTGATAAGACCTGCATGGGCCACCACTTAAACCATGTCACGCCCCAGAACCATAATACTGGAGAGCGGGGGCAGACACAGCCAGCTACGTATATTGAAATAGAATACATCTCAACTATACGGTCACGACTGTCTAGATATGAGGGTTTACTACAAGCCAGCAGTCTCTTCAGGTCAAGCCTATTGTCTCAATCTCAATGCAATTAATAGAGTTACAAGATGTTAGAGCATCAAATATATATATAAGGCGTCCCAAATATTACATATTGGATGATCATGAAGCTAGTCGTACAAAATGATAGGACTAGCAAGAGTTCAGTCATACATGATCAACCCTAGGATTTGTTAATCATGTTTACAGCCCGTAGGCAGACAGTAAGTAAATGTGCATCGAGCTAACAGGTGCTCGTCGGCTAAACGCCTCAAAAGAATAAATTTACATATAAGTGGGTGAAACAAAAAGGGAAAACCCACTCGTAGCCCGGGTTCCGTCTAGTGTTCACCATTGGGCTGGAAGCTGGGTAGATCCTCGGGAGCTGCTCCGAAATCTGGCCACACAAAACCAGCTGGGTCAAACCCCAGAAAGAGCAAGTGCCACAAAGGAGGCCACAAATAAGAACAAAAGCCAGCATATCAGAACATAAAGAATAAAGGAAAGTACAAGTAATAAAAGTACACAGGGCGATAAACGACTAGGGACGTGGAACCATTCCGGGAGCCAGGTTACAATCCTTAAACCAAACAAGGACCGGGATTCTAACCCTTCGCCTGAATAGCTCACTGTCTCTACCCATTTATCGTTAGAGATAAGTAAAACAATCATGATCAAGAGTTCCAGGTACAAGGCTAGACAAGACTTAGACAGGGCTGGACACCATTCATTCACAATCGGCCAAGCAAGTACTACGGCTTACTACTTTAACTAACTAGGGTTATCACAAGCCTAATTACTAACAAGATGCAAGTGAGAAACTCCCAGTCCCAAGCCCTGCAGACCATCCAGTTATCCTTCGGCGGGTTGAGAGTTATAGGTGGGTACATTGCCCGGGAGACAAATGTACCCTTAGGTGACTTAGAGGGTGCAACACATGACAGTGTGCTGGAAATGTGCTCTACTCGTCGGCAAGCTACAAGTCCATTAAAGCGCCCAGATAACGAGATTGCCTGTGACTGAAAATTCTCCATGTTCTAGTTTGATCTAATAATTAGCCTAATCCAATTTAGCGCGAGTCCTTGGCCATGGTACCCAGGAAGTCACGTCCTAGACATGATGCAAGACAAGACAAGTGGATTGTGCAAACAAGCAATGCAGGAACACCCACGGTGTCAAGGCAAGTCAAGTTAAGTTATCAAGTCAAATCAAGTCAAGAGTGCGCCGCCACGGGCCACTATCAAGTTATCAAGGTAAATCATGTCAGGGTACTTGTCAGGGGTACGCCACGACGGGCCACTATCAAGTCAGGTTGGTCGTGTCAGGAGTGCACCACTACGGGTCACTGTCATGTTATACTAGTTCCTTGTCATACCACGCTGTGTACAATAAACATATTAAGCAAAATCAAGTTCATGCCAAAAGGCGTAAGGATATAAAATGGGCATAAAATACCTAATAAAATACTAATATAAAATAGGACTATAGAAGAGCCAAGATCAAGAAATAACAAATTCATCATAGACAAGTAGGTTGTGCAAGGGGGTCAGGGGGAGGTCTGCGCAGGGGGTGCACTGCACATGGAAGAGTTGCGCAAGAGTACCAACTGCGCAGGGTGCCAAGTGCGCAGGATGAGCTGCGCAGCAGATGGGTTGCGCAGGAATTGGGTTGCGCAGGAAATGGGTTGCGCAGGAAATGGGTTACGCAGGAAATGGGTTGCGCAAGGGATGGCTTGCGCAAGGCTGGCTTGCGCATGGCTGGCTTGCGCCAGCGCAGTCCAGCGCAGCACAAAGCACTGGCCAAGTGATTGCGCAATCGGCCATGCGCTAAAGAGCACAGGCCGGGGGTGCGCAATCGGCCATGCGCTAAAAAGCGCAAGGCAGAGGGCTGTTCTTCCTGGCCGAGAGCAAGTCCAAGAACACCAAGAACTTCAATTCTTCATAACTTTGTCAAATCAAAACCAAATCTAGATTTACAAAGTTCTAACTTGAGTAAAATCAAATTCTCTTCCACATGGAAGCATCAAAATAAGCAAAATCAAAGTTTAATAGATCAAAACCAAGGATTTTCGAAAATGGTTAAAACCTAGATCTAGAAGAATGAAAGCTCCAAATCACAAAATTTCAAGTTCTAATGTTGATCTACATGTCCTAATCTATCAAATGGACAAATAAAATTGGATGCTTATTTGTTGGCAAGGTGCACTTGCCTATTGGTTGGGGAGTTGTGTGGAAGAAGGAAGAAGAAGAAGTTTGTAAGAAATAAATGAGAGAATAAAGAGGAGAGAGAAAAGTAGGTGGTGTTATAAAGTAGGGGAGTTGTGGTGTGTTGAGGGAGGAGTGTAGGTTAAGGTGTTCCAATTCATAATGAACCAAACCAAATCAAACCAACTCTACAAAATAAAACCAAGCCATGGTCCAAACCCATTTACGGGAAACCAAATCCGCAAGTCGAGAAAATAAAATACGTGCCGAAATCAAATACGAGCATAAATACGAAATACAGGAAATGGGGGTGACAACTCTACCCACCTTCAAAGAATTCCGTCCTCGGAATTTAATCAAGGAGCTAGAGGTTGCCACGACAAGCTATACTAAGCACAGGCAAGCTACGCTAAGCAGTTCAATCATACAATCATACAATGCAAGCAAGGAAGGGAAAGCGTAAGGCATAAGAAAGACATTATACCTCACGAGTCAAACAGGTAGGGGTATTGCGATCGGATGTCATCCTCACGCTCCCATGTTGACTCACCTAGAGAGTGATGACCCCAAGCAACACGGACTAAGTTAATAGTCTTGTTCTTGAGCGTCTTTTCTCTCCGGTCCAAAATAGACACGGGCCTCTCCTCATACGAAAGGTTGGTACCAACAACCAATTCTGAATGATCTAGGATATGGCTCGGGTCCGGGATGTACCGTCTTAATTGGAATACATGGAATACATCATGTACCTCACTTAGCGACGGCGGAAGAGCGAGACGATAGGACACATCGCCTACTCGCTCTAGAATATCGAACGGCCCTATATACCTAGGACTAAGCTTTCCCCGTACGCCAAAACGAATGACGCCGCGGGTAGGCGAGATCCTAAGGAATACATGGTCGCCGACGGCAAATTCTAAGGGACGCCGATGAGCATCGGCCCAATGGCGCTGGCGATCCTGAGCAACTCGGAGGTGATCTCTGACTTTCCTGACCACTTCAACCGTCTGAGAAATCAGTTCTGGACCGAGCATCTGCCTCTCTCCGACATCGTCCCATGCTAACGGAGATCTGCACTTCCTGCCATACAGAGCCTCGAAGGGTGCCATCTGGATACTGGCCTGGAAACTATTGTTGTACGAGAATTCCACCAGGTGCAGGTGATCCTCCCACGAACCACCAAAGTCAAGGGTACACGACCGCAACATATCTTCGAGAGTTTGTATAGTACGCTCTGACTGCCCATCTGTCTGCGGATGATACGCTGAGCTGAACTTGAGACGAGTCCCCAAACTTTGATGAAGACTGCGCCAGAAGTGCAATGTGAATCTCGTATCCCTGTCCGATACTATGCTGACTGGCACTCCGTGAAGTCTGACAATCTGCCTGAGATACATCTCTGCTAGCTGTGCCGTCGACTGTCCAACTCTAAACGGAAGAAAGTGTGCCACCTTGGTAAGCCTGTCCACAATGACCCAAATAGCATCTCTGCCTGCCGGAGATCTGGGTAACCCAGTCACGAAATCCATGGTAATGTGTTCCCACATCCATTCTGGGATCGGTAAAGGTTGAAGAAGTCCAGCTGGCCTCTGATGTTCAGCCTTGACTTGTTGGCAAACCAAACATCGAGAGACATACCGGGCTATCTCCCTCTTCATACCATTCCACCAAAAGTGCTGACGAATATCTCGGTACATCTTCGTGCTGCCTGGGTGGATGGAGTACTGCGAACTGTGAGCCTCTGCCATGACTTCCTGTCTGATATCTCCACTGGGTACACAAAGACGCGTGCCATGTCGAAGTGTACCATCCTCATGAATGCATAACTCTGGCCTTCTTCCTGCTTCACACTCTGCTCTGAGCCGCTGAATCTTGGAATCGGTTAACTGTGCTGTCCGGATCCTCTCAACTATGGTGGACTGAATCTGTAGACTGGCCATCAATGCCACGCTGGTTGGAAGAACCACTTCAATTCCCATCTTCTGAAGATCCGACAATAACTCTGGTTGCGCCGTAAGGAAATAAACTCCGGCTCTCCGGCTCAACGCATCTGCTACGACGTTGGCCTTCCCTGGATGATACTGCAAGTCCACATCATAGTCCACAAGTAGCTCGAGCCATCTTCTCTGCCGCATATTAAGATCCTTCTGGGTGAAAACATACTTCAGGCTCTTATGATCAGTAAATATCTCCACTCTGTCTCCGTACAAGTAGTGTCTCCACAACTTAAGCACAAATACTACTGTTGCTAGCTCCAAGTCGTGGGTCGAGTAATTCTTCTCATGATCACGGAGTTGACGTGACGCATAAACAATTACCTTCCCATACTGCATCAAAACACATCCCAATCCTCTGCCTGAAGCGTCGCAATAAACTGTGAATCCTCCGGTCCCATCTGGAAGGGTGAGAATGGGAGCCGTTATCAAACCTCGCTTCAATTTCTCAAATGATTCCTGACATTCTGCTGTCCAAACGAACGGCACATCCTTGCGGGTCAACTGGGTCATCGGCGCTGAAATCCTTGCAAAATCAGAGACGAACCGCCGGTAGTAGCCGGCCAATCCAAGAAAGCTGCGAACTTCTGCTACTGAGCTGGGTACTGGCCATCCCTCGATAGCCACAATCTTCTGGGGATCTACTTCCACTCCTCCTCTGGTAATGATGTGACCCAAGTAAGAAATGCGATCGAGCCAGAACTCGCATTTACTGAACTTGGCGTACAACTGGTGCTCTCTGAGAATCTGGAGGACAACTCTGAGATGCTGCTCGTGCTCTGCTTCACTCTTGCTGTAGACCAGGATGTCATCAAGGAACACTATCACAAACTGATCCAAGTAAGGCATAAAAATACGGTTCATGAGGTCCATGAACACTGCCGGCGCATTGGTCGCTCCAAAGGGCATAACTAGAAACTCCCAATGCCCGTACCTAGATCTGAATGCCGTCTTCGGGATGTCCTGCTCTCTGACTCTGATCTGGTGGTATCCTGACCGCAAGTCTATCTTCGAGAAAATTGAAGCCCCTTTGAGTTGATCAAACAAGTCATCTATCCTTGGAAGAGGGTATCTGTTCTTGATTGTCTCTGAGTTCAAGGTACGATAATCAACACATAGCCTGGACGTACCATCCTTCTTTTTCACAAGAAGCATCGGGGCTCCCCAAGGCGATCCACTAGCACGAATGAATCCCTTGGTTCTGAGTTCTTCAATCATCTTGTACAAAATCTCCAACTCTGAAGGCGCCATTCTGTAGACTCGCTCTGATACTGGTGCTGTCCCGGGAATCAAGTCTATGGTGAACTCGATCTCCCGCTCTGGTGGCATCCCTGGAAGTTCCTCTGGGAAGACATCTGGAAACTCTTCAACTATCCGGGGCAACTGCGCTGCTGCTACTGCCATCTGCAATACTGGGGGAGAAGGCTCCACGGCGCCTCTGGAAAATGAAAACTCTGGCTCTCCGGGAATACTAAAGACAACTCTGCCAACATGGCAGTCTATCCTAGCATAATGGTTCCTCAACCAATCCATGCCTAGGACTACATCATAGTCTGCCATAGGAAACTCTATGAGCCTAGCGGGGAACTCTCTACCGCTAACTACGATCCGATACGAGGAAAACACTCGATCTACTCCCACAAGACCATTACCAGTAAGTATATTGAGCCTCACTGATAATGACTCGGGCTCCAACCCTATCCGTGTCGCGAATCGTGCAAACATGAATGAATGCGATGCACCAGAATCAAATAATACAGATGCTGGAAAGGTGTTGACGAGAATAGTACCTGCCACTACCTCACCTGGTGCAACTTCTTCTTCCATGGTCATCATCATAGCCTGACCTCTAGCTGCGGGTCCCCTCTGCTGGAATCCCCTCTGTCGGTTCTGTGCTGGAGCCTGGGTGATCTGCTGCTGGTTCTGCTGCTGAAAGGCCTGGGCCTGAGGCAACAATGGCCTCGGGTACTGCTGTTGCTGCTGCTGCTGGACTGGAACTGGGGCTGGTCCTCTCACCGAAGAACTAGAAAGATTGGATGATGATGGACCTCCCCTATTCGGGCAGGTCCCTATCTTGTGATCTGCTCCTCCGCAAGCCAGGCACAATCCCTGTGCCCTACGACACTCTGCCACTACATGGCCCGGCTTCCCGCAATAAGAACATCCCACCGCGGAAGACTGCTTCTGCTTCTGCTGCTGCGGGTACGTCGGGGTTGAATGCTGAACCGACGTCACTGAGGCCGCCCGCCTCGGAGTCCCAATGGTTATACCCCTAGCTGCCGGGGCTGGAGCTGAAGATTGGTGCATCTGGTTGTGGGACCGCTTCCTGCCTCCGGTCCTGTCCACAATTCTCCGGGAGGTATACTCATGCCTCCTCGCTGCCTTCAATACTGCATCGAACGTCTGGTGCTCGAACTGCTCCACAGCCAATAATATCTCTAAGTGCAGTTCCTGCTGGAACCGTTGGGCCCTATCGAATTCGGTTGCCACCAAGGTGGGGGCGAACCTACTCAGCCTGGAAAACTCGGTCGCATAGCCATCGACCGTCCTGCCTCCTTGCTTCAAGTTGGTAAATCTGGTCTGCAAGTCGTACCGTGCCACCGCATCGAAGTACTTTATCTGGAACCTCTCTCTGAACGTCGCCCAAGTGACTGGTGCCGCTAACCCCATGGCCTGAGCCGCCCACCAATCGCGAGCCAAGTCTAACAACTGTAGGCGTACCACCGCCACCTTCTCATTCTCAGGTGTCCTAGCTGCTTCTAGAACCACCTTGGTATCCTGAAGCCAAGCGTCCGCGGCAATCGCATCTTCACTGCCGTCAAAGAAGGGAGGGTTCAAGCGCTTGAAACTGTTGGCCTCCTGATTCCCTTGGGGACCTCCTCGGTTTAGTGCATCATGAATTTCTTGGTGCAAGGCGTCGCCTCGACGATCTTGGGATGCAAGCAGTTCTCTGATAAGCCCTACCAAAGGTCCCTCATTCTGTCTAGCTGGTTGAGCGGGCGGAGCTGCCTGAACTGGAGGTTCCGAGCCTCCGGGAAGCATAACTCGGGAGGCTACTCCAGAGTGCTGAGCTTGATCTTCCTGGCGCTGGGGTGCTTGTCGAGCTTCCTCTGGCTGGTTGGCAGGTCTGGGAGTAATACCGCTGAAGAAGACGACATAGAGAACAATAAGGAAAGGACCAGGACAGATCAATGATACAAGCAATATGATCAGGTCGAAATTCTCAGGGAATTGAAGATACGAGCAGAGATCAAGGACGAATATTGATTGAGACATCTATTCGGTAAACCCTCACATTTCTTGATTGACAAGACCTGCATGGGCCACCACTTAAACCATGTCACGCCCCAGAACCAGAATACTGGAGAGCGGGGGCAGACACAGCCAGCTACGTATATTGAAATAGAATACATCTCAACTATACGGTCACGGCTGTCTAGATATGAGGGTTTACTGCAAGCCAGCAGTCTCTTAAGGTCAAGCCTATTGTCTCAATCTCAATGCAATTAACAGAGTTACAAGATGTTAGAGCATCAAATATATATATATAAGGCGTCCCAAATATTACATATTGGATGATCATGAAGCTAGTCGTACAAAATGATAGGACTAGCAAGAGTTCAGTCATACATGATCAACCCTAGGATTTGTTAATCATGTTTACAGCCCGTAGGCAGACAGTAAGTAAATGTGCATCGAGCTAACAGGTGCTCGTCGGCTAAACGCCTCAAAAGAATAAATTTACATATAAGTGGGTGAAACAAAAAGGGAAAACCCACTCGTAGCCCGGGTTCCGTCTAGTGTTCACCATTGGGCTGGAAGCTGGGTAGATCCTCGGGAGCTGCTCCGAAATCTGGCCACACAAAACCAGCTGGGTCAAACCCCAGAAAGAGCAAGTGCCACAAAGGAGGCCACAAATAAGAAGAAAAGCCAGCATATCAGAACATAAAGAATAAAGGAAAGTACAAGTAATAAAAGTATACAGGGCGATAAACGACTAGGGACGTGGAACCATTCCGGGAGCCAGGTTACAATCCTTAAACCAAACAAGGACCGGGATTCTAACCCTTCGCCTGAATAGCTCACTGTCTCTACCCATTTATCATTAGAGATAAGTAAAACAATCATGATCAAGAGTTCCAGGTACAAGGCTAGACAAGACTTAGACAGGGCTGGACACCATTCATTCACAATCGGCCAAGCAAGTACTACGGCTTACTACTTTAACTAACTAGGGTTATCACAAGCCTAATTACTAACAAGATGCAAGTGAAAAACTCCCAGTCCCAAGCCCTGTAGACCATCTAGTTATCCTTCCGCGGGTTGAGAGTTATAGGTGGGTACATTGCCCGGGAGACAAATGTACCCTTAGGTGACTTAGAGGGTGCAACACATGACAGTGTGCTGGAAATGTGCTCTACTCGTCGGCAAGCTACAAGTCCATTAAAGCGCCCAGATAACGAGATTGCCTGTGACTGAAAATTCTCCATGTTCTAGTTTGATCTAATAATTAGCCTAATCCAATTTAGCGCGAGTCCCTGGCCATGGTACCCAGGAAGTCACGTCCTAGACATGATGCAAGACAAGACAAGTGGATTGTACAAACAAGCAATGCAGGAACACCCACGGTGTCAAGGCAAGTCAAGTTAAGTTATCAAGTCAAATCAAGTCAAGAGTGCGCCGCCACGGGCCACTATCAAGTTATCAAGGTAAATCATGTCAGGGTACTTGTCAGGGGTGCGCCACGACGGGCCACTATCAAGTCAGGTTGGTCGTGTCAGGAGTGCACCACTACGGGTCACTGTCATGTTATACTAGTTCCTTGTCATACCACGCTGTGTACAATAAACATATTAAGCAAAATCAAGAAGAGCCAAGATCAAGACAAGTAGGTTGTGCAAGGGGGGCATAAAATATATATTAAGCAAAATCAAGAAGAGCCAAGATCAAGTCAGGTTGGTCGTGTCAGGAGTGCACCACTGCGCATGGAAGAGTTGCGCAAGAGTACCAACTGCGCAGGGTGCCAAGTGCGCAGGATGAGCTGCGCAGCAGATGGGTTGCGCAGGAATTGGGTTACGCAGGAAATGGGTTGCACAGGAAATGGGTTGTGCAGGAAATGGGTTGCGCAGGAAATGGGTTGCGCAGGAAATGGGTTGCGCAAGGAATGGCTTGCGCAAGGCTGGCTTGCGCATGGCTGGCTTGCGCCAGCGCAGTCCAGCGCAGCGCAAAGCACTGGCCAAGTGATTGCGCAATCGGCCATGCGCTAAAGAGCACAGGCCGGGGGTGCGCAATCGGCCATGCGCTAAAAAGCGCAAGGCAGAGGGCTGTTCTTCCTGGCCGAGAGCAAGTCCAAGAACACCAAGAACTTCAATTCTTCATAACTTTGTCAAATCAAAACCAAATCTAGATTTACGAAGTTCTAACTTGAGTAAAATCAAATTCTCTTCCACATGGAAGCATCAAAACAAGCAAAATCAAAGTTTAATAGATCAAAACCAAGGATTTTCGAAAATGGTTAAAACCTAGATCTAGAAGAATAAAAGCTCCAAATCACAAAATTCTAAGTTCTAATGTTGATCTACATGTCCTAATCTATCAAATGAACAAATAAAATTGGGTGCTTATTTGTTGGCAAGGTGCACTTGCCTATTGGTTGGGGAGTTGTGTGGAAGAAGGAAGAAGAAGAAGTTTGTAAGAAATAAATGAGAGAATAAAGAGGAGAGAGAAAAGTAGGTGGTGTTATAAAGTAGGGGAGTTGTGGTGTGTTGAGGGAGGAGTGTAGGTTAAGGTGTTCCAATTCATAATGAACCAAACCAAATCAAACCAACTCCACAAAATAAAACCAAGCCATGGTCCAAACCCATTTACGGGAAACCAAATCCGCAAGTCGAGAAAATAAAATACGTGCCGAAATCAAATACGAGCATAAATACGAAATACAGGAAATGGGGGTGACACATGAGTTAGGCTCCAGAATTTCAAGATATTCCGCAAGATCAAAGTCATTAAATGATATGTCAATGCCAGCAACACGTGAATATAAACGTGTATCATCATGAGTAAGATTGTAATAAAACATATGAATGGCATTTAAATAGATAAGTGAATTTGTAGTGACAAGTTCATCAAGACATAAATCATGGAATAGGGAATCATATTGAGAAAATATGGTAAAGTTAATAGGATGACCCGCACACACGGGACAAGAGCGAAAATCATTGAACCACTCGTTTGATGCTTCCAATGATACAAATATTCTATCATCAAACGTGTTGGGGTCAATGGGACGAGGTGGATTGAACAATGGGTGAATGGGTTGTTGAATAGGTTGTTCAACACGAAGAGGAGGATTCGAAGAGGACGCACCCTCGGTTCGAAGCCTCCTTCCTCTATTAAACAACTTAAGAGCCATGAGTAATGAAGAAAATATTGAAATTTAGACGGAGAGAAGAGTGAAATTATACCTCAAAAGGATGATGAATGATAGAAGAGAATGATGCAAGAAACCCTCTCCTTGAATTTGGAGAAGAAATTTACACTAGAAGGAGAAAACTAGGGTTCGGGTTTGAAAAAGAAGGGTTTAAAGAAGTGTTAGAGGTGGTAGTGGAGGAGAGAGAGAGGGAGAACCCGGTTATAATATGAAGGGTTAGAATGGTCGGAAGAAATATGGACCATTGGATCAATTTCAGATCAGCGGCTGAGCCCGGTTGAGATTCTGGAATGACCAGACCGAATTCGGCCCGAACTCTGGGTTAGGCAGAGTTCGGCCCAAATTCTGGGTTCTAGGGCCAGAATAGAAATCAGGCTAAAATGAGGTGGAAAAATAATGATAGATAAATAAGAATGAAGGAAAGAAAATATGAATATGAAAAATAAGAGATTCAAGTAAAAGTGAAAGCTGAATCAATAGAATAAAATTGAAGTTCGAAAAATTGAATTGAGCAAGTTATAAATAAAAGTATACCATGTAATAAACAAGGAGTTATGACTCAATTCATTACGGTGAAACTGCCATGGGGTAGCTGCAGGGGCCGGATCCCAGCTAGCGGTAGTCTTGAGGACTAGTACACCATGTCGCTTAGGCTTTTACGCCTTGTTGTCAGAAGGACCCTTTCGGCTTGTACCCATAACAAATTCATCATAAGGAACCAAGACATAATCGATATTTATGCAGGTCACTTTAATGAATAACAGCTTCATCCAAAATTCCTAGTTCACGGCACAGAAAGTTAAAACGCTCTTCGGATAGTGGTTTGTAAAGAAATCTGCTAGTTGATGATCAGTGTCAATAAATTCTACGTTTATAGTGCCATTTTGTTGGTGATCACGCAAAAAGTGGTGACGAATTTTAATGTGTTTCGTGCGTGAGTGACATATAGGGTTCTTAGTAAGGATTATAGCACTAGTGTTATCACAGAATATAGGAATGTGCATAAAAGAAAGGTTGTAGTCTTCAAGGGGTTTGCTTCATCTACAGAATTTGTGCACAACAACGACCAGCTGCGATATATTCAGCTTATATTATGGATAGTGCGACAGAATTCTGCTTCTTGCTAAACTAAGAGACTAGAGCCTTGCCTAATAAATGACACGTACCGCTTGTACTTTTACGGTCGACTTTGCATCCTGCAAAATCAGCATCCGAATAACTGATGAGGTCGAAGGATGTAGATTTGGGATACCATAAGCCCACTGTAACAGTACCCTTAAGGTATTGAAAGATACGCTTAACGGCGGACATGTGTGATTCCTTAGGACTAGCTTGATAGCGAGCACACAGACAAACACTAAACATGATATCGGGACGACTAGCAGTTAAATAAAGTAGACTACCAATCATACCTCGATACTTATGTTGGTCAACAGGTTTGCCGCTTTCATCAGGTTCCAGCTTGGTCGTAGTAGCCATAGGAGTGCTGATTGATTTGACGTTGTCAAGATCAAATTTCTTCAGCATATCCTTCGTATATTTTTGACTGGCTGATGAAAGTTCCTTGCGAAGTTTGTTTGACTTGCAATCCAAGGAAGTAGGTGAGCTCCCCCATCATGCTCATCTCAAATTCGTTCTGCATACCAAATATGATATCATCTACATAAATTTGTACTAAAAGAATAGTGTTTTGAAAACTTTTGATAAACAATGTAGTGTCAATTTTTCCTTTTGAAAAACCTTTATCTAGCAAGAAATTGCTTAGGCGTTCATACCAAGCTCTAGGGGCTTGTTTGAGGCCATATAGCGCTTTCTTGAGTTTGAAAACATGGTCGGGAAATTTGTGATTTTCAAAACCAGGAGGTTGTTTTACAAAAACTTCCTCCTTAATAAATCCATTCAAAAAGGCACTTTTAACATCCATTGACACAATTTAAAATTCTGAAAGTTGGCAAATGCACAAAGCATCCGAATGGATTCCAGTCTTGCAACAGGAGCATACGTCTCATCGTAGTCGATACCTTTCTCTTGGTTGTATCCTTGAGCTACTAGACGAGCTTTGTTGCGTGTGACAGATCCCTTTTTATTTACTTTGTTATGAAAGACCCATTTCGTACCAATAATCGAATGATTAGCTGGCCTAGGGACAAGTTCCCAGACCTGGCTCCTCTCGAATTGGTTGAGTTCTTCTTGCATGGCAGAAATCCAAAACTCATCATTAAAAGCTTCTAAAACAGTTTTAGGCTCAATTTGTGAGATGAAGGCAGTGCTAGCAATGGAGTCTCTTAACGATGATCGAGTACTTACTCCGCAGAAACCTCACCTATTACCAAGTTTTCTGGATGTGATGGCTTGAAAGAGAATTTCTTCGACAAGCCCTCCAGAGAATTGGTTTCAGTGGTGGTATTCATCGGCGTAGAAGTTGAAGGCTCAACATCATCGTCGGGAGTAGCTGCTGCACTATTATCCTCATCAAAAGTCATATTTGTAGACTCTTCCATAATTAATGAGCGTTTGTTGAATACTCTATATCCATTGCTCTTGGCAGCATAGCCAAGAAAAATACCATCGTCAGCTTTGGCATCAAATTTGCTTAAGTTGTCTTTGGTGTTAAGGATAAAACATCGACAACCGAAAACTCTAAAATATGAAACATTTGGAGTTCTTCCAAACCAAAGCTCATAGGGTATTTTCTTCGTAATAGGTCGAATGAGCACCCTATTTAAAATATGGCATGCTGTACTGACAGCTTCAGCCCAAAAATATTTCAGAAGTAAAAATTTATTCAACATGACTCTAGCCATATCGCCTAGAGTCCTATTCTTCCGCTCCACAATACCATTTTGTTGAGGAGTTCTAGGACAAAAAAACTCATGGTCAAAACCATTTAAGTCACAAAACTTTTCAAAATCAGTATTTTCGAATTCGCCTCCATGATCACTTCGGATTCGAGTAATCATGTAGCCTTTTTCGTTTTTAAACTTTTTAGCAAAAATTTTGAAAACAGAAATTGCATCACTTTTGTTTGAAAGAAAGAAAACCTAAGTGAATCTAAAAAAATCATCTACTATACAAAAATATAGAGTTTTCCACCAAGACTGGCTACTCTGCTAGGACCAAATAAGTCCATATGAAGTAATTGCAAGGGTCTAGTAGTACTTACAGTGTTTATTGAATGAAACGAAGACTTGGTTGCCTTATTCAACTCGCATTCGGCACATACCGTGTCCTTTTTAAATGTGATGTCGGGCAAGCCTCTTACTAGCTTCTTTGTCGATAGCCTGGATATAGTATCCATATTGGCATGATCGAGACGCTGGTGCCACAACAATCTTTCATCCTTGTGGACGTAGAGGCATCTACCTGCACTGTTAGTTTCTCTAGATAGATAGAAAATGTAAATGTTATCCTCTCTTATCCCTTCAAAAGCGATATCTCCTGTTGACCTATCATAAATATAGCATTTATTTTGTCCAAAGTTAATATCATATCCATGATCAGCAAGGTAACTTATGCTGAGTAGGTTATGCTTTAACTCGGTCATTAGGCAGACATCCTTTATTACAGAAGAAGGAGGATGACCAATAGTACCATTACCTATGATGTATCCTTTTAAGTTGTTGTCGAAGGATACATACCTTTTCCTCTTCATCGATAGTGATGCGAAAAGATTTGCGTCTCCCGTTATATGTCTTGAGCATCCACTATCGAAAATCCACTTGCTTTTAGTTGAGGAGGAAGGTCCACCTACATCAAGAGTAGATGTGACCTTTGGTACCTGTAACGCCCCAGAACCAGAATACTGGAGAGCGGGAGCGAACATAGCCAGCTACGTATATTGAAGTGCAACCCACCTCGCTATACGATCACGGTTGTCTAGATATATGAGGGTTTAACTACAATCCATCAATCACCTATGGTCATGAACAAGCCTATTGTCTCAATCTCAAGCAAGCAATAACAGTTACAAGATGTCAGAACACCAAATATACAATAGTAAGGCGTCCCATACATTACATATTCGGATGATCATGAAGCTAGTCGTACAAAATGTCAAGACTAGCAAGAGTTTTAGTCATACATGATCAACCCTAGGATTTGCCAATCATGTTACAGCTCGTAGGCAGACAGTAAATAAAGGTGCACCCGAGCTAACACGTGCTCGTCGGCTAAACGCCTCAAAAGAATAATTTTACAATAGAGTGGGAGAGCTAAAAATAAACCCACTCGTTGCCAGGGTTACGTCTGGTGGTCACCATCTGGCTGGAAGACAGGTAGATCCTCTGGAGCTGCTCCGATATCTGGCCATACAAAACCAGCAGGGTAAGACCCCAGAAAAAGCAAGTGCCACAAAGGAGGCTTCACTTAGGAACTAAAACCAGCATAATCATAAATGAATGATAATTATAAAGATACTGATAACAACAGAATAACCACAGTGGATTGAGTACGAGAAAACCATTCAAGTAGCAAGATTGCAACCCTTAAACCAAACAAGGACCGGGGTTGCAGCCCTTCACCTGAATAGAAACCCGTCTCAAATACTGTTGGTAAGGTAAAACAGGATGAGCTCGACATAGGGAGAAATAAGACAATAAATGAAGAGAGGACACAGAACTGCTCCGGAAGCCAGGTTACAACCCTTAAACCAAATAAGGACCGGGGTTGTAACCCTTCGCCTGAACAGAACTGGACCCCTGATCTTTATTGTTAAGGCCAGCATAATTAATCATGTCATGTCATAATCTTGTGCAGGATCAGGGCAAGACCAAGCTGGGCTAAACTCCATCCAATTAATCACGGCCAAGCAATAAGTATGGCTTGATACTTTAACTAACTAGGGTTATCACAGGCCTAGTTACTAGCAAGATGCAATGAGATTATTCCCAACAGCCACAAGCCCTGCAGACCATCCGGTTATCCAGATCGAATGTCCGTTTATGAAGGGTACAACATGTGACTGTGTGCTAGAAATGTGCCCTACTCGTCGGTAGGCTACAAGTCCGCTAGTGCGCCCAGATAACGGAATTGCCAGTAGCTGGGAAATCTCTCCATAACTACTAAATTATTCTAGTTTATTAGCCTTAGTCAATTGTAGTAGGTATCCCTGACCGTGGCACTCAGGGATTCCTATCCTAGACATGATGCAAGACAACACTAGTTTATTTGTACAAACACAATCTCCCACGGTGTCCAGGTCATTCGTACTTGTCATGTCAGGCTAGGTGTCGTAACA
>JANAVB010035710.1:0-47500 GCA_029216955.1 Iris pallida
TGAGTGTGGCCTTTAACCGAGCCGCATAAAAGTCCTTACAACTGAGCCGCATGAAGGTGGCAACTACATGAAGGTGGCAGCCGCATGAAGGTGGCAACCGTATGAAGGTGGCGGCCGCATGAGGGTGGCGACCGCATGAGGGTGGCAGCCGCATGGAGATGGCAGTCGCATGAAGGTGGCAGCCGCATGTGAGTGGCGGCCGCATGAAGGTAGCAGCCGCATGAGAGCGGCAGTCGCATTAAAGTAGGTAGCCATATAGTGAGCTTCGTAATTGGTGGATCGTGCCAGCTAAAAAGATTTCCTTCATTTTCCAAGGAGCGCGCCATTATGTCAGAGTCATCATTGCGGCTTTATGTCAGAGCTGTCAATTCACCTTTATGTCAGAGCTGCTGTGTTGCGTCAGAGCATTAAATAAGGCCGCTTCTTGATGGCCAGCTGTAGAGGCGAACCGCATAGGGCCACGTGGCTTTTATCCGAACTGTATGGAGCTATTGGGGATTTTTGAGCCGCATGAAGCTCTGAAGGACTTTTGAGCCGCAGGAAGCTCTAAAGGACTATTGAGCCGCATGAAGCTCTACGAGATTCTTTGAACCGCATGAGACTCCCTCTGTTTTGAGCCACATGGAATTTCCTGTTCTTTTTCATGCTTCTACAATATTGACACCCCTAAGCTAAACACATATACAAGCTATCTAAACTGTCAACTAGGAATTCATTTGATACACACACACATGGTTAGTCTGTCACATACACATTAAATCCTGAGAACACACACATTCCTGCACTCACCTATCTACACACCCTCATTCACTCACACACACCCTCACACTGAAACCTGAGATGCACAAATTCATGTTCACACACAAACTCACATGACACATCTATGCACTGTTTTTTTATGAGATTTACCTACTGTTAATTTGAGAATTTAACACATTGATTCCTATGTATTACTCACACATTGATTTGAACACACTCTCCCACTGATTTATTGACACTCACATATGCAAGTGACTGAATATTATCTATATTCCCTGGTTTCCACACTTAAACCCAATGCCATGTTAAACTAACATGTCATCAAGTCCATTCCATTCTGAAATATAACATGTGTAGTTGTTAGCTATTGAATTCTGAACACATGATAGCTAAACCTATATGCCTAAACCAAATACATGTGGTTATGAACCCCTTTCAAAGTACATTATGTATGTATAAACCTATATGCTTTAACCCATGTTATGAACCTACCCTTAATTCCCATGTTAACCTAATACCATATATGTTAACCTATTTAACCTTGATGCATATGAACCCCCCTCCCCCCATGACACACACACACACACATTACCCTCTCGAACCCTATATATATATATATATATATATATATATATATATATATATATATATATATATATATATATATTTGGTATATATAGGCTATACCTATATAACATGGCACTCAAGATACAGTGTATAAAGGAAATCAAATATATATACATGCATTCATCAATACTTAGGCCTATATGATGCCATTTATATATTACATATATATATAGATACTACAATACTCTATACAATACATGCATGTATATATATATATATATATATATATATATATATATATATATATATATATATATATATATATATATATATATATATATATAACTTGTATTTTGCACTTGTGTGACTTGTGATTGGTGTGTGATTGCTAGGGTAGACTGGTTAGGCTTAGTAAGACTTGTTTGGGTTAGGCTTGACCTAGTTGACCTAGTTTGACTAGTGTGGTTGACTAGAGTTGACCAAGTGTTGACTTTAGTCTAGTTGACCTAGACAGCATGCAGATGCATGGTACATTTTATTATTCATCCCCTGTATACATCTTGACTTGTGTTGCTTTAAATATGAGTCAGATACCTCATCTCGGGCAGTATATTCTCACAGCTATTCAGATACCAGGCGAGTACATTCTCTGATCATTTCATAACTTGCTTAGGATTACATTCCTGCTCTAGTTTACCTTATTTGATGCTGTCACGATATTATCACGGATTGGTACTATATGGATCCCTATATTGAGATGTTATCCCCTTCGGGAGCATCGGATACATCATGTCGTGTGTTTCATGTACATCATGTATTCCTCGCTCTCATGTTATTCATGTTTCTCATGTGCTTCATGCTCGTTCATGCTCGCTCGTGTACTCTCATGTGCTCTCATGTTCGGTCATGTTTTTCGTGTATTTCATGTATAACCTATACTTTATGTGTACCCTTCATGGGCCTTCATGTGGAATTCATGTGCATTCAGTTCTGAGCCCTCATGTATACTTCATATACACCCATCTATGGGCTTTCATGTAAAAATCATGTACGTAACGTAACTTGTATGGATCCTTGTGTATTGATTGGGGTATGGGGGAGTATAAATAGTCATGTGAACAATTACAAAGTAGTATAACCATGTGCGCCTCTTTAGTATATTCATATGCAATCTAGCCGTTCACATGTCGACTATGTACTCTAAATCACTAGTCACTGGTAGCTCTCTACTTATAGTAGATATTTTCATTACAGTTCTCTCTCTATTTATATTATGTACTTTCTTTCAGTTTCATGTATCGTACTCTTTTGCACATTTATATTTCCTAACCTGTTATGATCTGCGTGAGATGTATTGTGATCGCGCCCGTCCTGACTGGACCTGTTGAAAATTTTACAGAAGATGATGAGGAACCCTGCACCCCTTACTATGGAGCTTGCCTAGATGACACTCGCGACCTGGACCCCTAGGGAGGTTCAGGAAGCTGCTGAGGATGATACCCATGCATAGTTTAGATAGTCTAGACTGTTTTTCTTTTTATGTTAGATTGTTGTCTTTGATTTCAGAGTTGTATTATTATGGAGATGTTGAGACTTGTGTTTATTTCACTTGTTGTACCTCAGTTGATGATTTCTTATCTATTCTATTGTGTTATATTCTACCTCTAGATTGTGATTGAGTTGTACCTTCTGTGACTTGTCCTCCAGTCGGAGAGTATTTTATATTGTGTTAGTTATGTTTATGACCTAGAACAGCATTCTACCACCGACACTGTAGCGTAGGCTGGGCGTTGTTACGTACTCGTACCCTCACAATGGGTGCGGGTCGTGACAGAGATGAACCCCCATGACACGTGTAAGATGTAGCTATTATCTGCACATACTAATTTGATATTTCTTTGGGTTTTCACATGAGTATTTAGGGTTTTTCTAGTCGGGTTGATGTTTCTGACACTGTCAAGTTTTGAACTGGATTTCGAAATGTTTTGAGAGATAAAATCTCAGGTTTTATGGGTTGTGATGATCCAATTATTTTAGGTTTGGTTCTGTAATTGTTTAGATTTGAATTAGTTTGATTTTAAACTCTGATACTGTCAGGTGCAGGACAGTAGGTTCGAAACATGTTGAGATAATTCTCAGTTGTATAGATTTCATTTTCAATATTGCTTTTGATTTCAACTCAGGTTTTGAACTGAGTTAATTCTCAGTGTTTGTAATTGATGTCGAACTCAGGTTTTGAACTGAGCTTTCTTTTCAGTCTTCTTGAAACTGTCAACCTTGGTTTGATACCAAGGTTTGGTTTTTCATATTGGTTTTCAGGATTCTTAGAATTCTCATATTTTACTCCATTCCTATTTCATTTTTTCCTTTCACTATCATATATACTTTGCTATAAATAGAACTTTCACCCCCTTACTGCATAATTACACTTACACGCCCATCCCACAGTACACACACACACACACAGGTATAGCTCTAATAGGTATGTATATATATATATATATATATATATATATATATATATATATATATATATATATATATATATATATATATATATATATATATATATATTAGTGACTATATATATATATAACTACCCTATATATATATATTTGTATATATATATGATTAGTGAATGTGATACCTAAAGTACTTAATGTATATGTTGTGATTGTAAATAGATATAGTCTAAGGGTTAATGAGTTAGCTTAGGATTGACCCAATGAGCCTAAATTGGCCGAGTTGACTATCAAGTCCACCAAGTTGACAAAAATCAACTTTAAGTCAAACTTGATCCAAATCGACTCAAACAGACTTGGAATGACTAGATAATTTGTGTTTGACCTAAAATTTGGTAGATGGAATAGTTGACTTATAGTTGACCAAGTTTGACCAGAGTTGACCAGGTTTGACCAGAGTTGACCAAGGGTTGATTTTGACCTAGAAGGACCTAGAAACATTTAGAATGCATTGTAGGCTATTCTTATTTCATGTTAGACATGTTGTGACTTGTGTTGCTCTAAATAGGACTCAGATACTCCAGTTCAGACTTATATTCTCATCAGACAGCCAGGATATCAGGCGAGTACATTCTCTGACCGTTTTATACTTGTTAGGAATTATATTCTTGTCATAGTTTAATTTACTTGATGCTGACACGACATTATCACAGATTAGTACTATATGAATCTTTACATGAGATGTTATCCCCCTCGGGTGCATCGAATACATCGTGTCATGTGTTTTTTACGAACATCATGTATTTTGTGGACCTTATTATTCATATATACTCATGTGCTCTCATGTACTTTCATGATCTCATGAGCTTCATGTATAAACTATCATGTACAATAACATAACCTGTCTAGATCCTTGTGTATTGATTGGGGCATGGGGGAGTAGAAATAGTCATGTGAATAATTCCAAAGTAGTATAATCATGTACAAACTCTTTAGTGTAATCATGTACAAATTAAGCCGTTCACATGTCTATCTTATACTCTAAATCACATAGCCACTTACAGTTCTCTATTATCATGTATAGATAGTTTTGTTTATCAGTTTCTCTCTTTCTTTTCATACTTATTTCTTACAGCGTTTCATGTATCTTAACCTATCACATGCTTTATATTTTCAGTCAAGATATGAACTGCATGAGATGTATTGTGCTCGTTCCTATCCTGATTGGACTGTTAAAAATATTACAGGTGTTGAGGAGGACTTCTGTCCTACATATTATAGTACATGCTTAGATGACACTGGTGACTTGGACCCTCAGGAGGATCCTACAGTCGCTGAGGACTTGCCTATTATCTAGATTAGATCTCTAGGCTGGTTTTCCTTTAGTTGTCTTATTTTATGTACTTCCAATTTTTGGATATTGGTGATGTTTGCATATTCAGATATTACTCTCATTTGTAGCTGGTTGGAGATTATTCCTTTATCTTATCTTTACATCTATTCTCTTTATTCCACCTTAGATGCTGTGATTGAGTTATACCTTTATATTGTTCTCCTTTTGGAGTGTATATCATTGTACAGGTATGGTTATGGTGTTAGATATTGTAACCTAGGACAACGTTCTACCGTCGACACTGCAACGTAGGCTGGACGTACCCACTTCTAGTGCCCTTACACTGGGTGCGGGTCGTAACAACTTGTCTTTATCTATGCTTGGTGTTTCTTAGATAGGGGTTGGTTATTTCTGGTGGGTTAGCCTAAGTTTCTACCGCGATAACGTCTCAGACATGGTATCAGAGCGCTTGTAGGGCATGATTGATTCCCAACATCTGGTATCAGAGCTCTTGGTGGGTTCTGGTCTGATACCAACATCTGGTATCAGACTTTTGGGATTATGAAAACCATGTCTACGAAGCAGATGAGCACTCATATGATCACCCTCATTGGGAGAACTAGGCAATTTGGTGTCATGTACCGGTTCCGCAGAACCGATCATCCTCGCTAGAGCGTGATACAGTACGAGTCTAAGTTGCGCTCGTACAAAAAGAATACCAAATGGTCGACTACATCAGCTTAGCAACGGGGTCTCGCACAGAAGTCTAAATGCAGAAAAGTTGAATGTACACAAGTTATACAAAAGAAAGCTCTGTATTAATATTGAAATGAAAGGTTACAACGGCTCGAAACCAAGGTTATAATCACTCATCTCACTTTCTCTATGGATACAAATCACTATGCTCTTTCACTCTCATTTATAATACAATCTCTCCTGCCCGAAGGCTTACAACTTACGGATGCTTTAGAAGGAGATATCCATACATTATGTCCCGTATAGTTGAAAACTCCAATGCGGCCGTACGCCTCAAAACCCTGAGGAACTTCATTCTTCAGTGCATCCAAGCGTGCTCTACCCCCGACGAGCAAGTGCATGAACCTGCATAAGCATACTGGTGGAGTGTCAGTATACAACCATACTAGTGCGGGGCATCTCGCTCACCCATACAAAACCAACACGTTATTTTTAGTGAGTGCAACTTATTCTTTTTATGGTCTTTCTAATCTTGCCTTAGGATCAGTTTTAAGACATACATTATTTGTCTACTTTTTGTCGCAACAACATGATCGTGCCATATAATTCATTGGTGTTTCAACATCGAGGTCGTGCCTCGCAACTCAGTATAAACTTGCCTATTGTGTAACAACATCGTGGTCGTGCCTTGTAACATAACATGAACATACCATATTACCTTCCCTGTTCTTACTCAAGAAAATACCTGCTATAACATAATGACTCAATGTCAAATACTAAGCATAGTGCCACAATCGTGCCGAAGCACGTGTCTTTGTTGAAGCCAAATCTTAGGCTTGATAGCTACTTTTAGTGCCGTACATTCACATCTCGACTCAATTCAAAGGCATGTAAGCGGATTGCCGCCAGCACGCCCACTCATCTATATGAAAGGTCACTAGCAAGTCTAGCTATCTTGGACTATAGCTTGGTGCAGACGAGACCCTTGCAGCACGGGTAGCTAACCCCGCTGAAGTCCTCGAATCACCTGTGTTGTATACCAACACGACTAACCGACATTCCTCCTAGGCTGGATCGGTCCTGTGGCCCCAGGTTGTCGTCCGAGGAACTCTCACCCTCGTGCACACATTGTCCATGACCATGCAGGACTAGACTATGTAGGACCGTTAAGTACCTCTAGAGGGGTGTGAATAGAGTGCGCGTGTGCAGTGGAATAAAAATCATATCTAAAAATTTATAAGGCAGTAAACAAGCTAATATAAAGAAGTCAGTATAAGTAAATGCGTAAAGCAAGGAGATCAGGAAGAGCAAACTCAAACATTGAGGTTTATATTTGTAACCTTCGTTAACCCAATTTTTAAATTTTTTTGAATTTTTATATTTCCCTGTTTTCCAAAAAAAAAAATTCTTTCTAAATCTTGAAAACGTAATTTTTTTTAATTTGAAACGTAATTTTCAATCATAAATACTATCGGTATTTATGGGTCGTTAATATGGAGGAAAACTATTTTGATATGTGAGGTTTTATCCTAAATAATTCTTACTGCTCATTTTCTTGAATATATATATATATATATATATATATATATATATATAGAGAGAGAGAGAGAGAGAGAGAGAGAGAGAGAGAGAGAGAGAGAATAAGGGAGGTAGGGTGCCATCTCACGGGAGGGTGTCTACTTGTCACCCCCCATGCTATCATCATGCACATGGGTGCATGATGATAGCATGTGGGGGGTGACAAGTAGACACCCTCCATAGGGTGGCACCTCACCTCCCTCATCCTCTCTCCCTCTCTCTCTCTCTCTCTCTCTCTATATATATATATATATATATATATATATATATATATATATATATATATATATATATATATATATATTATGAATACTGTTTTAAGTAAATAAAATGTTCGCCAAAATTTATTTTAGTAAATAAATATATTCTCGACTAATTGAACTAAATGAATTATTGGCTAATAATTAGTAAACTAGTTGTTAGCAGTGTTAGTTGTTAGTTGATTAGTGTTTTCACTATAATTTCCTACACTTATTACATATTACAATTATGCTATTAGGGTTTTCTACCATATCCTATAAATATTGGACATTTTCCAATATTTTTACAATAATTTCCTAAACCCAAAACACACACACAAACAACCTAGCCGCCACTCTGCCTCCTCTTTATGGACAATGTCTGACCTCCCTCTGCCTCGGCCTCTCCGGCCATTGTAAACCCCCTAAATTTTCACTATAAATTTTTAAAAATAATTTATTTTGGATTGGTTTATTTTAAAACATTATACTTGAGTACGAATACAAAAAATATTTTTTCCTACAAAAGTTTTGCTATAGATTTTTATATATAGGAAAAGTATATTTGCGAAATTATAAATACTTTCTTCTCTTTGAGTTGTAAAATATACCATATCGTTTCTTGACAATATTTAAGTTATTTTTATGTAAAAAATATTTTTATTAGTAGAGATGATGATTTAGAAAAATAATATATGCTACTTACCATGTACATAAATTCATATATTGTAATTTTCGAAATTATTTAATTATTATTATAAAAATATATTTCAAATTTATTTGATTTAATGTTTAATTATTAGGATAATTTAAATTGGATTTATTTTTAAATAAGTTATAAATTGAATATAAGGTTTATCTAAGATTAAAATGGATTTGGATTGATTGAACAAAATTTTGATTTGATTTAAATTAGATGTGAGAATTATCTAAAAAGGGGTTTGAATCTTACTAATCCATATCTAACTGGGACTTTAACCTCCTATATAAGGAGAGACTCCTTGCTCTTTTCCCATAAATTCCATAATCCACAATATTCTACCACAAATGTACGTGCATCGTGTCGGTGTCCAATTCCTTCCCGTGCCGTGACGGCCTCGGATCCGACCCCGGGTGTCGTTCCACTAAACCTTATTATTACAATTACATATCCATCTCCGTGTCGGACACCCCCGACACGAACCAAAAATATTCAATTCCTAATCTAGCCCGAGCCTGGTCGTCCCTTGTTTTCGTATCCCATCTCGAACCTGTCACGCCCCAGAACCAGAATACTGGAGAGTGGGGGACAGACACAGCCAGCTACGTACATTGAAGTGTAACCTACCTTGATATACGGTCATGACAGTTTAGATGCATGGGGGTTTAACTACAAGCCAACAGTCTCTTATGGTCAAGAACAAGCCTAGTGTCTCAATCTCAAGCAAGTAAATACATGTTACAAGATGGTAGATCATCAGACATACAAAGTAAGGCATCCCATACATTACATATTCAGATGATCATGAAGCTAGTCATATAAAATATGAAGACTAGCAAGAGTTTAAGTCATACATGATTAATCCTAGGATTTGCCAATCATGTTACAGCCCTTAGGCAGACAAAAGTAAGTTTTCAACACGAGCTAACACTTGCTCGACGGCTAAACACCTCAAAAGAATAATTTACAATAGAGTGGAAGAGCAAAATAAAACCCACTCGTTGCTAGGGTTGCGTCTAGTGTTCACCATCTGGCTGGAAGACTGGAAGATCCTCGGGAGCTACTCCGAAATCTGGCCAACAAAACCAGCTGGGTCAGACCCCAGATAGAGCAAGTGCCACAAGGGAGGCTTCACTTAAGAACTAAAACCAGCATGTTAGATCACAAGACATGAATAATAACAAGAAAACAAGAGTTAGGAAAAATAGGGTGATAAATGATAAGATAACTAAGAAACTATTCCGGTAACCAAGTTACAACCCGAAACCAAACAAGGACCGGGGTTGTAACCCTTCACCTGAATAGAACTTAGTCTCTGATCAATTATCGAGAAGGGTAAGTATAAATAGTAATGCACTGAAGTAATCATAACTGGCACTGTCTAGACAAGCTAGACTAGACGGGACTCCATTCATCAATCACGGCCAAGCATTGAGTACGGCTTGATACTTTAACTAACTAGGGTTATCACAAGCCTAATTACTACAAGATGCAATGAGATGTTCCAACAGTCACAAGCCCTGCAGACTTAATCCAGGTTATCCTTCCGCAGGTTGAGAATGTTGTATTAGGTGACTTGGGGGTGCAACACATGACAGTGTGCTGGAAATATGCCCTACTCGTCGGCAGGTTACAAGTCCACTTGAGGCGCCCAGATAACGGGATTGCCTGTGACTGGGAAATCTCAATATGAACTACTTGATCAATCTAGTCGTTAACTTAGTCAGATTCAGTATGAATCCCTGTCCGTGGAAATCAGGAATCCATGTCCTAGACATGATGTAACACGAGACATGTAGCTTATACAGACAAAATCATCTACGGTGTCAAGACGAGAGTTACTTAGCAAGTTGAGATAGCCGTCGCAACAGCATTTCAAGATTATCATGTCATATTGGGTTACTTGTTACTTATCAAGATTACTTGTCAAGAGTGCACCTCGGCGGGCCACTATCAAGATTATCATGTCATGTTACTTGTCAAGAGTGCACCACGATGGATCACTATCAAGAGTTATCATGTTAAGTTACATGTCAAGAGTGCACCACGACGGGTCACTATCAAGAGTTATCATGTTAAGTTACTTGTCAAGAGTGCACCACGACGGGTCACTATCAAGTGTTATCATGTAAAGCCATGTTGTCATGTCGTGTTCATGTAAGTATACTTATATGCCAAGAATTTACTTGGTCAAGAGTGCGCCATGACGGGCCACCGAAGGAGTTATCAGAGAGTGTACTTGCCATGCTGAGATCATGTTTAAAGCTTAGAGTACACCCGTAACACAGAAAATAACATTATACAAGGCTATCATGGGAGTATGCCCATCATGCTCAAAGGTCACAATTTATACTAAGGACTATGGGGACAAACATGGATAAGGTAATAAAAATTATCCTGGTCAGAAATGGCACAAAGGGCAAATGGGGTGTCATGGATAGCATGCGCCCAAGGTCAACATGCTCTAAAGAGAGCATACGCCAAGGAATGGCATGCACTGGGGATGGCATGCGCCCAAGCAGGGGGCATGCACCCAAGACTATGTGCGTACGGCTATGCACCTAAGGCTATGTGCCTACGGCTATGCGCCACGGCTATGCGCCTACGGCTATGCGCCCAGGACAAATCGTATCATGAAGAGTCATGTACTGGGAAGGCATGCGCCCAGGGCTGCATGCGCCCAGGGCTATGCATCCAAGTAGGAGGGAACAGGGTACACTTGGCCACATATAAAGGGCTATACGCCTAGGCAGGGGAGGCTTTGGGCGCATATCAAGATCTATGCGCCCAAGCAGGAGGAAGTAGGGTGCTTTGGGCACATAAAAAGGGCTATACGCCCAAAGGAAGAGTGATGTGGGCGCATAACATGCTATGCGCCCAGCACTGTTCTTCTTTCCCAATTCGAGAACATGAGTTCATGGAACCCATGAACTTCCCAAGTTCATAAATCACTCAAAATAAATCAAAATTCGGATTTACAAAGGTCCATTTTGGGTAAAATCAAATTCTCTACAACATGGAACAATCAAAACTTGAAAATAAAGAAGTTTGATAGATCAAAATCCAAGAAAACTAAGATTTGAGTAAACTTATATCTACAAGAAATTATTCACCAAAATCAAAAATGCTAAGTACTAAAGAGTCTTAGAAACTTGTAGAGAAGACAATGGAACAATAAGAAATGGGGTTCCTCCATGAAGCAAGTTGCACTTGCCTTTGGAGGGTGGAGAGGGTTAATGGAGGAAGAAGAGTAAATGAAGAAGTAATGAGGAGAGAGAGAGAGAGAGAGGAAAGTTGATATTTATATCAACCCCTTTCCATCTTAAACCAAATATAAACCAAACAAAAATAAACCAAGCCAAGATAAACCAAGACCAAACCAAGCCAAGCCATGCTAGACAAGTCAAAATACGGGTCGGAAATCCGTACACGTAAATTGAAAATACGTATAACGGAAAACGGGAGGGACAAAACCCCTTCCCGACGGTCGCCCAAACCCGGACACAGCCGCTACCACCCACACCCGCCCTCTTCGCCACCACTCAACTCCTCCTTGCCCCACGCTGACCACGGCCAACCCTTCGTCCACCACCGTTCCGACACAACCTCTATCACCATTATCATCATCACGACACCACCACCGTCGCATAGCCCTGGCCCCCTCACCCGGCCACCTTCGAGTCTGGAACCCATATCCCCGCCACGACCATCCCCGGCCGCAGCAGTAACTACCACCACATCGTCACCAGCACCAAAACACACACCGTCGTTCCCACCACTGGCCATAGATACCACCATAACCTAACCTCGCCGCTACTAAAGTAAACCCCTCGCCACCGGTGTTACCACCGTCCGTATCAAACCCAAAAGAATAGAGGGGAACGACCCATACCTATCCCTGCCGCCGAGACTGCCCTCGCTGCCATACGCCGCCATATCAGCGCCAGCTGTGCGCCTCCTCCGCCGCTTTGGATCGCTCGAACCCCACCAAACTCGCATCCCAGCCGGTAACCCACCAGCGACATGGCCGGCGTGCTCCACCGCACCCGGCTACGTCCAGAGCCGCCAACTCTTCCTTACTCCTCCGCACGTGGTCGCGTACCTCTTTCGTCTCCCTATCCAGCAGATCCGGTCGTCTCCAGATTGGAGCAGCACCACCGTGGCAGATCTGAGCGCCGCTGCCTCATGTAGCCGCTGCGAGTAACCCGACCGAAGACCGGTGCCTCTCCAGTGGGTGTCCCGTCTTCTCCCGACCGCCTCTCATCCCTCTTTTCCTCTCGCTCCTCTCGTCCCCTCCTCTCTCCGGCTCGCCCACGAGCTTCCCTCTCTTTTTTCGGTCCTCATCTCTTCTCCTTGTTTCTAACGATCTCACCTTCTATTTCTTCCCACCCTTGGTTCAATCTCTCTTCACCCAAGCTTTATTTGTTTTGGTAGAGAGGAAAACACCAGGAGCACACACTAATGTGTGGGTCAAGTATGTTTTTATATAATTTATATTCCTGTGGTTGTTTTGTTGTGTTCTCAACGAGAAGAAAGAGACAGCTGGATGTATAAATATTTGGTTTTATATTTATTTTGTTAATTTGGGAATTTTGAAATTGAAGAAAACCAACAGTTCACTGCTGATTCATTATTATTATTATTATTATTATTATTATTATTATTATTATTATTATTATTATTATTATTATAATTATTATTATAATTATTATTATTATTATTATTGTTTCTTTTCTATTTAACTTTGCATTGGTATCTATTGTTGCCTTTATGTATTTTGGATTATTATTATTATTATTATTATTATTATTATTATTATTATTATTATTATATTGCTAAGAGATCTACTATAATGTAAAGAATAGTACTAAGTTTTAAAATACTATTTATAGTTGTATATATGTACCTACACTTACTATTATTATGTAGTAAATATAGCAATATTATTAGTATTATTATTTATTGTTATTGTTGTAATCATAAATAAATATTTTCAATATTTGATAGACCCTACAGCGACCTTCAAAATTGGGTTAGAAGCCTTAAATGTAATTGCTATATTATTTTGTAGCATCTTAAAAGTATAGCTTTATCAAAATAATTTACTTGAACAAAAATAGATTTTTGTCATAAACTAGTTTTATAAATTTATAAATAATTTTCAAATATATTTTTAACTAACAAGATATAGTTTTTCCTACCTAAAAATATATTTTGACAAACTTAGATATTTTGCCTAAAAATGAGTTTTTTTATATAACTACCTATATATTCTGGGATAATAAAATATTTTTTTCAAAGATTATAAGCATTTTTCTAAGATAGCAGATATATATTATTATCTTTTTTTTTCTTTTTCCATCTGCCCTTAACCAATCCCATTTCTCCTATTCCTTCGCCAATTTTGTCCTTCTTCCTATCAACCCTAACTAAATTGATTATTCTGGACCCAATGGAACAACCCGTACCATCATCAGAGACCGTCTTGCATACTTGCGACGCCGAAGTCATATTTTGTACCACCATGATCATCGAACCACATCAAGCATCACTAACAGGCAAGATACCTTGCCATTAGCTGTTTATTTTACTTTAGCTCATATTTATGCATTTATTTATTATTTATCTTTCTGTAAAATAAACTGTGCTACACTGTCATGATTAGATAGATTTTACTGTGTAGTTCTATTTCCCGTACTTATTATTTTTATATATATCAACCTTAGATTTAAGGGATCACCCTTGTTGTGTTGTATTCATAGGCCTTGACACATTTTTTGCCACGAAGTCACGAGTCGCATGTAGAACTCGGACATGCATGACTGGCTGGCCACCAGTACGTATAAGTGCGATAGCGTTTAACCGCTAATAGTGTTGCATGATTAGTTAACTTAGCGGTTAATAGATGTTACGTTTTGTGGATACAACATAGTAGGCATAGGGTGGGGAGGACAATACCTTAGCAAATGGGCTAATATATACTTTGCCTTTTGTAACCCTTGAGCTCCGCCGGAGACGCGGGTGAGATTACCCATGATTACTGACGGCCACTGACGTTCTGCAGAATGTTATGCTCTTATTGATTGGGCCTCTAGTTTCCCAAGGGGGCACCATGCCGATCCCATTTTAACCAGGGCCCATGCATTGGAGGATGTTTTTAAAACTGTATTTCACTTAGATTGGCTAGACTACCCTTATCCGTTTGGTATGAGTACTCTTGGTTTGGGTACTTGTATCTGACCGTGGCTGGGAACAGTAACTTGTCGCGAACTAGTTTGCCACATCTTGTTCTTGTTTGGTTGTAGGTGTGGCTTACTACTTCGATGAGAAGGTGCTGAACCTTGTTGTGGTCCGGATACCATATTAGATTTTTGGCGTGGAAAGATACTTCATTATGGATGAGGGTGCCATCTCATGTCCTTGTTTGGTTGGGGGGATGGTACGCTAATTCAAAGGTGGGTATTGGACCATGTTATGATCCGATTGACTTATTATTGAGTAGTATTTATTCAGTTTATATGGCATGGTATTATGTATCTTGTTACGTCCCTTTGAGGACCTGGTGATCTCTCCAGGTGTGTGTTCTTGTCTTCCGTATATATTCTAGCCGAGGTCATGATCTTCTCTATTCATTCAGAGATGACGTGTCTTGGATCTTTCTTTGCTACTCTCGATAAATTATTTCATTTTCCAGATATTACTTTTCTTTTCAATAGTTGGTAGTGGATTTGTCTCCGCCCAACATCTTGTACAATGATAATTCAAAGATGATTTATGACATATTTTATTCCTTCATTTTTGTGGATGAGATTAGTTAGCCTTGGATTACTGCATTTACAACTTATGTATACATACGAGAATTCCATATATTGGAGTATACTTCATATGTATACAGCTGGCATGTCTATGTACTTAGTCCTAAGTATTTTGGGACTGGAACGTTACATGTTTTTGTGGTGGCCCTTGCAGGTCAAGATAAATTGTTTGGTTACTTTACCGTACCAAGCAAGCCTGCGTATAGGATTAGATTCTAGGATCTCATCCACATACTTGACCGCTTTTCTCGATTCCATTTTTGAACTCTCATTTGACTCCTCGATTTGCATCTTGCTTGATCCCTTCTATCGTGATTCATGTCCTTCCTTCGTGCTTGATAGAGGTTAATAAGATAACCCATACTAGGTAGACATAACTCATTGTCCCATCACACTACTAGTTTAACTCTTGTAAGTTGGGTAGAAAGCCTCACGACCTAACAATCCCTTTGTCCTTGTGACCCATATTAATAAGTTTACCTAGATTCTAGAATTTAGAGGACCCTAACCTATAGCCAACCAAGCCATAGACAAGAAAACACTAGGACAACTGCATAGGCCCAAACTTCGGGCGAGACTTATATTTTAAGGATCTTGGACTATTTAACTTCTTGCATCATTATCCTCTACTTATATTTTGACTATCTTATGCTGCTAATTTAGCCTAAGTTTTATAAGCTTATTTCTTTATCGAGCTTGATCATGACATGTTTTATTGGGTGCGCACCCACTAACATATTGTCTAGTCAGAACCGGTGCACGATGGTCTAATCAACCTAGTGCACTTTGGTTCGCTTTTTCATATATTGTTTTACGTGGATGGAGACATAGTTAAACTTGGCCTCTAGAATCTCATCCACGAATGTCTTGGCAATTCTTTTTAAAAATTTTAGTCGCCTTTGAACCACTTATTCGTATTCGATAATATCTTCTTCGAACTCTTTATGGTTTTCGTCTTTCACCAATATTTAGAAAGACAAACGCTCATACTTGATATCCCCTTAGTTGTCCCACCATCTATTGCCAAGATAGTTAGCCACTAACCAACCAATGTGACTATATCTCCGTCTTGAGTTACTCGTTCTTTTTTTTTTCATTATCGCGACCTTATAATCATTCTTGAACTTGTAAATGATTCAATTCATTCCTTAACCGTACCCTAAACCTAGACGACTATATCATCTTAAGGAACCATATCTCCCAAGTCCCTAAATTATTCTCTTGATCTACTCCCTTCGTATTATCACGATAACTAGTGACCCTCATCCATTACCATAACCGTGAGTCTATTTTTCCAAAATATCTAAATCACAATTTTCTAACGCATGTTTGTGTAAAATGTCGCTTCCTTGCCTTGCCCAATGATTGATCATGTTTCCTTATCGATATACCCTTGCACCTCCTCAACCCCTTAATTATTCTTAATTTCGAGGACAAAATTCTTGTAAGTTGGGTAGGATGTAAACTCCCTAAATTTTTACTATAAATTTTTAAAAATAATTTGTTTTGGATTGGTTTATTTTAAAACATTGTACTCGAGTATGAATACGAAAAATATTTTTTCCTACAAAAGTTTTATTATAGATTTTTATATATAGGAAAAGTATATTTGCAAAATTATAAATACTTTCTTCTCTTTAAGTTGTAAAATATACCATATCGTTTCTTGACAATATTTAAGTTATTTTTATGTAAAAACTATTTTTATTAGTAGAGATGATGATTTAGAAAAATAATATATGCTACTTACCATGTACATAAATTCATATATATTATAATTTTCAAAATTATTTAGTTATTATTATAAAAAATTATTATTATAAAAATATATTTAAAATTTATTTGATTTAATGTTTAATTATTAGAAAAATTTAAATTGGATTTATTTTTAAATAAGATATAAATTGAATATAAGGTTTATCTAAGATTAATATGGATTTGGATTGATTGAGAAAAATTTTGATTTGATTTAAATTAGATGTGAGAATTATCTAAAAAGGGGTTTGAATCTTACTAGTCCATATCCAACTGGGACTTTAACCTCCTATATAAGGAGTCGCTCCAAAAACGATTATTATATGATTTGAGAACAGTGTTCGACCTTATGCGGGCACACAACCTGAAGATGAATCCTACCAAGTCTTTCCTGGGGGTGTCCAGCAGAAAGTTCTTGGGCTTCGTTATTACTCTCCGGGACATTCACATAGATCCCGACAAAACAAAAGCAATCCTGGAGATGAATCCACCAAAGAACCTCCGCGAACTCTGCGGCCTTCAGAGAATACTAGCCTATATCAGGAGATTTATATCTAACCTCTCAGGGCGATGTCAACCCTTCACTCAAGTCATAAGGAAAAGTGTCTTTTTTGTATGGAACGAGGAATGTCAGCGTGCCTTCGATGATATTAAGGAGTACCTGATGAATCCGCCAGTTCTGGTAGCCCCGGTCGCCGGAAAGCCCTTCCTGCTCTATGTACGGGCATGGAATACTCCCTCGGTGCTCTGCTAGCATAGAATAATGACGCGGGACATGAACAAGCCATTTACTATCTCAGCCGGATGATGGTAGGACTAGAACATAGGTACACCGCCGTAGAGAAGGAGTGTCTTGCTCTAGTGTTCGCCATTCAGAAAACACGACACTATGTGACAGGGCAGACTATCCATGTTGTTTCACGAGTTAATCCTCTCAGGGTTCTCATGACCAAGCCAGGCGCACTCAGTTCTTGTCTGGCCACCTGGGCGATACTATTATCCCCATACGATATGGTTTTTGTTCCGTAGAAGGCTATCAAAGGTCAAGCCCTGTCTGACTTCTTAGCAGCCCATCCAGGCTGAGAAACAGCCAGAATTTATGAAAAAATTCCTGATGAAGTCTGTAGGTCCTAAAAATCAAGTTGCACCCATCAAAGAAGTCATAAAAATCAAATTGTGCATCCTTCAAGTGAACTGCGCAGGAGACAGATTGCACAACAACTCGATTGTGCAGGATGAACTGCGCACTCATCCAAGTGCGATGGCTGACGTGGCCTTGTCATCATTACCTGACAGAGAATCAGATCTTCTGACAGCTGACAGCACAGAGGACGAGGAAACTGTTCGTTTATCGTGCAGCACAGCGCTCGAGGACAGCTGTACATGCAGCACAATAGGCCAGACTCTGTGCAGCGCGGTCCATCCCAGCGCAATCTGAAGCCAGCACAATTCAGGTGGCGTACTCCATCAAGACAACTGACAAAGTACACGTGGCCTTCCTGCCATCAATGACCCATTACGTGGTAACCGTCTGTACACGATCATACGCATTTCAATCAAATAATGCCATGTGTCCACTACAATTGGCCCACGATCAAATAACTGCCAGCGCAGTCTGATGTCTGCGCGGTCCAATGCATGCGCAATCCATCTTGCGCAGTCCAGAATAACTAAAAAGTAGTTATTTCTAGAACTCTATAAATAAAGTTTCAAGTCCTTCCTAGAGGGGATCACACACATATACCAGAAATCATCATCAGAGATTAGGAGTTCTTGCCAAAGTACTGCTGCAATCTTCAGAGGCTATCGTCTTCAAAGTTCACATCGTCCAAGGGATAAAGCGATCGTCATTCAGATCGGATTTCTATAGTTGTACTTTCCCAGAATTCTTGTAATCTTCTTACAAAGTTTGTTGAAATAAAGATCAACTTTTGTTTTTGCAAACAAAATGGCGACTCTGCTGGGGACGACTTTCTCCTTAAAAACGAGGAAGTGACAACTCAATGTGACGTTGCGTCTATCGGAAAGACGCAGAAGACGCTGGTTGTAAAGGTCAACCAGATAGCCTACGAGGCGATGATCAACTCCAGGACCACCCCTCGCACTGCCACGATCAAAGTTCACCCAGTGTGGGTCCCTATGACTGTTGCGCAGTCCACTGCTTCTGCTGTTCAGCCTACTGCGTAATCTACTGCCTCTGTTCTCAAGACTGCTGTCTCTGTTGCGCAGTCTGCTGCCACTTTCCATGCGCAGTGTGCTGCTTCCCTTGCCAGTGCACAACATACTTCCTATGCTGCTCTGTCAAAGTACAAGACTCCTATTCCTCTGGCGCAGTTGGCTGCCACCTTGCCTGCGTAATCTACCACTCCAGCAACCAGAGTGAAACCCAAACACTCTGGCAACAATACTCTTGCTGCGCAAGCCACTGTGACTGAGGCCAGAAGACTTTCTACCAGAGTTACTCATGCGCAACCTGTCAGTGCGCCATTGACTACTCCAACTCATGCACAAACCGTGCCAGCGTAGTCTAAGAGAGACAGCCCTTTGGCTAATCTCTCCTCTTCTCATAGCAATGGGAAAAGCTCTGCTCCTCCTCTCAAGCACCCTGTTGCTTCTGCACAATCTACTGGGGGTAGTCTTTTGGCTATTCCTCCTCCTCCCCAGAATAAAGGAAAAGGCCTGTTGGTCTTTTCTCAAACTTCCTCGTCTCACGACTTGGAAGACAACAGAGGGAAACACTCTTTAGCTAACCCTTCTTCACAAAACAAAGGAAAAGGCCCTTTGGTCTTTTCTCAGTCTTCCTCGGTTTTTACCGTAGAAGATCAATCAGAACGTGCCTCGGCACCAGTCAGTACAAGAACTCTCTCTAACAAGGGTTCTTCTTCTCTCCTTGCTAAAGGGAAGTGTACTGATCAGAGAGGTATTCTGCCTACTCCGGTAGCAGAATTCCAAGATCTCCCAACTCTCAAGATATCCCGTTCAAAACAGGGAAAATTGTTGGTGTCTCAGACAGAAACCCCCTGGGGGTGAGTTTGCTGATCTAAGAACTTATCTCAATCGACCAACTTCGGTGAAACGCAAACAGCCAATGCCGAAGACCAACCAGCATCAAAAGCAAACTTCTAGGATCAAAAATTCGGACACTTATGCTAATGAAATGAGTACTTCTCTGTACACTCAGGGGACAAAATATTTGAAGAACCGGAACCATGTTTCGAATATTGTCAAAGAACACATCCCTCGAACTTCTTCTCGTCCCGTTGATGTTCCCGATCTCCGAGAACACCTCAAGCAAAAAGGGGACAATATCTCAACATCCCCAGTGCAACCACTTGGACACCATTGCAATCACAAGGTTGTCATCAAGTGTTGTTGTCAGACAACAAGACGATCTGTCTTCGATCGTCTGAACTTTACAAACTCTGAACCTATGTCAGAAGATGAAGACGAAGTTTTGTACGCTTCTGTCAACATGACTTCCAGAGCCACTGGGGGTAGGAAGTGCTCCAAGCACGGCAAGCCTCGCAAGCCAAGCCAGCAGTATTTGGATTTACTCCAAGAATCCTCTGAAGGAGTATTCCAACATACCCGATCCCGAAGCCGAGACACAATCGGTCAAAGGAATCTTCACGATCCTTCCGGTCATCTCCCTCTTTCTCATTCAGGAGATGATTTTTTCTCTGACTACGATGCATACATTGAAAGTTCGGAACAGACAGTGTCCTCTATTGTACCTAGAGAAGTGACAGCTTATATTGTCACTAAAGACCCCGATGCTTCCAGTTCAGCTAGTCAAGAACAACGAATAGCTGCGCTAGAAGACAAGTTGAAGACCATGGCCGAAATGGTCGCAAGTATGCATTCTATCATTGTGGCCCAGCATACAGTTCCACCGACAGTACCGGTTACAAATCCTGAAATCATAGCATCGTCGGTACCTGTCAATACTGGGCTGGGGGTAGCATCTCCTCAAGTACCTCCTGTACAGATCCAACCTACACCCAGTCAATCAGGTGCTGGGGGTAGTACTTATCACGCTGTTCCTCCCCCTAACACTGTGACTCAGCCTGTTCCTTCTACATCAGTAGAAGATGCCAATGAAGTGTCAAACTCCTGCACACTCAGTTCGAGGCCTTCAAGGAGAAGGACAACTTGCAGAGGTTGGGGATCAAGCAACCCTACCCAGTTGAATGGAAGAAAGTCCCATTTTTTCCTAAGTACAAAATCCCAACAATCTCGCTGTTTGATGGCAGCACTTATCCAAGTCAGTTCATTAACCACTTTGAAGTTATGACTGTCCAACTTCAACCAAATGACGCTCTTCTTACCAGAGTATTCGTTGGCTGTTTAGCTGGCGTAGCATACGATTGGTACAGAAGCTTGCCCGATGGTTGTATCACCTCCTTCTCTGGCCTAAAACAAACCTTCTTGGAACAATTTTATGAGGGGATCAACGACATGACCATGTTAGCCCTCAATAAAATTAAGCAAAGACACAATGAAACTGCTGAGAGTTTCATTGAAAGGTTCCGCCGGGAAGCTTTAAAAATGCCTCCTGGAACTCCGGCTGCTGTCACCATAGATACCTACAAGGCAAATCTTTTGCCTATCATCAGTATGTGGACAGGATCTACTCAGTTCCAAGACCGGCCATCCTTCATTGTCAACGCTAAGGCAGCTGAAGTTAGCGCCGACAAATTCAAGCAGCTAGGGGTACAAATATCTAACCTTGACCGGGATGAACACCAGACATCGGGTGGTGGTAATCGCTAGAACAACCGCAAGGGAAAAGAAACTTTGAATATCAACTTGACGAATAAGAACAAAGAATCTCTGGCAGTCAACGTAGCTCCCCCTACGTCCACTTCTACTCCTTCAGCACCTCCACCAAGGGAACCTCGTCCGAAAGTAGAGTACTCTTTTGACGAGAATGACACAGTGAGCATCTTTGATTGCTTGATCAAAAGCAATAAGCTCCAGCTCCCAGATCCGAAGAAGCCTGATGAAGTCGGTAAGACAGATCATCCTAAGTACTGTGTTTATCACAGGTTCATTGGGCATCCCACTCGAGCATGTTATGTGCTCAAAGGAAAATTTCAAGAGCTGGTCAACGCTGGTGTTGTCACTTTGCAGCAAGACGAGAAGACTGTTACCGCAAACATAGTCTCAGTTCAATTCGGCGACTTTCCACCACAGATGGTACAGCACGGTGTCATTCCTATCCCCAAAGCTACTCTTGAGATCGAGAATCTCCCTCCTCCACGAAGTGAATGTCTCGTCCCCTTGTCTCTTGACAATGGCGAGATTATGTAGATTCATCCGGATCTTGCTTCAGAGTTCGAACTTCCCTCTTCCTCCAAGAAGAAAGACCACTCCAAGGGCAAGACAAAGATTTGCAATATGGTGTCTTTTGACCCCATAGTTGACGAGGAAATTCTGTTGGGCACCAGATCAGGGAAGGCCTATCTAAAGGATTACCCTGAAGCTTAAGAGAATCCTGTTTCTTCTTCTGAGCCTGCTCCAGTGCAGCCTGCTTCTACTGAGGATATTCCTACTGCATCCTCACCGGTTGTAGAGTCTACTCCTCCCAAGCCGACGGTCGCTGACAAAGGCAAACAACAAGTCCGCTTCGACAAACCTTTGAAGAAGTCATCTCCTTCCGGACTTGAAAAACCTTACAACTTTGATATCTTGGCTCAGTTAGCCAATACACCGGCCCGGCTGTCCATCTTCGAGCTCTTATGCCTCTCCAAAGAGACTCGGGAAACTCTGAGTGAGGCTCTCATGCAGGCAAAAACCTGTCTAGCCCTTCTAAAAAAGCCAAAAGCAGAGCCAGTCTCTTGCCTCCATTGTCATAGTGTGTTGGAGTTAATTCCAAACATAACTTTCACACAGGATGACATGCTGATGGAAGACAACAGGCACGACCGTCCTCTATACTATACAGGATATGTCGACTCGATGAAAGTCGATCGTATTCTTATAGATCCAGGGTCTGCTCTCAGTATCATGCCAAAGACAATGTTGGATGCATTGAAGATCGCGGTGCATAGTCTCTCCAGTACAATCACCACCATCCTCGGATTCAATTAGGGAAGGAGTGAGCCTCTGGGAAAGATTTGCCTAAAACTCCAAATAGGCAATCTTCGCACAAAGGTGACCTTCTATATCATTGACAACCATGGTTGTTCTTATAATGCTTTGTTGGAAAGACCATTTCTGCATAAGCATAATATTATTCCTTCGACTCTCCATCAATGTTTCAAATACATTGATGACAATGGAGAGGTACAAAAGGAGGTTGCTGATCTCTATCCTTTCAAAGGCGTCGAAGCATACTGCAACGATGCCCATATGTACAAGGATGAATTCATGAAGGTTGTTCTGTCTCTGGACACTGAAGAAGAGCAAGAAACAGTGCCTAATGACACCCTCATCATACCTGTCAAAGGGCGTGTTTCTTGTCCACAGTCCTCCAAGCCACTGGCTATTCACTTATCAGTCCAGAAGCAACAAACTGATGATGATCAGGATCAAAGGGAGCTCACCTCTTCTGAGCCACTTGTTATAGACTTACGTCGTAATAAGGAAAAAAGGCAGCTCACCTCTTCTGAGCCACTTGTTATTTATTTATCTCATAACAAGGATAAAAGGGAGCTCACCTCCTCTGAGCCGCTTGTTATCGACCTCCGTCGTAACAAGGCCAACCCTCCTCCACGTTCTTCTTCTCCCCCTCTTGTAATCAATCTGACCAAGCCTGCTAAAGCTAAAGGTCCTGCTGTAAATACAAATGTACAAATCAATAAAAAAGTATCTACTTTCCAGTATACTGATGTTATTTATCATGCTAAGTGCTATTTGGATATGTTAGATAGCTTTCAATCATTTACAATGGGAGTTGTACAATCTCTTCAAACAGAAGTCTCATTTGAACACCCAAAGGATTCATATCGTATTGTTCCCGCTCGTAACAAAGGCGAGAGCCCAATACTTTTTAGTAAAGGACCGGAACAACAATTCAGCTATACGGATGATAGCAAAAGTAATGATACGGGGCATCTTCAACTCCGTCGTTACAGTCAGCAATCAAAAGACATCATCCGAAAGATGGGTTATGACTTCAAGAATGGCCTCAACTACGGTAAAGGTAGAAGAATTCCTATCCGTACAACTATTCCGAAAGGAAAGTCAGAGATGTACTACAGCAGGACCAAAAGAGGTCTAGGATATTCTTCACCTCCAGTATTATCCCCAGCAGCCTCTGAATTCGATAGTGATGAGCGCTCTAACTCTTCTGATTCTAGATCATGGGATTTTGACACCAGCATCGGTCAAGTTCATCGATTGACTGTATCTTCTAACATGGTCTCCGTCGAACTTCCAGAAGGCTATGACGAGGATATTGAAGAAAGTCCTGAAATAGATCCTTGGGCTCAACGAATGGATACCCAATGGGAACTCTGATTCGAACAACGAGAACCTCTTACCGAAGATCAATTGGTTCAAATTGATGTGGGAGAGAGCGGGTCACCTCGTCCAATATTCATCAGCAAGAACCTCCCAGAGGCAGATAAGCAAGAATTAATTCTCCTTATTCAGGAATACATTGACGTCTTTGCCTGGAGCTAAGAAGACATGCCAGGTCTAGATCCTAAAGTTGCTACTCACAAATTAAACATCTTGCCGAATGCAAAATCGGTCAAACAGCAGCAACGACGCTTCAAGCCAGAAATGATAGACGCAATCGACGATGAAGTCATAAAGCTCATCGCTTGTGGCTTTATTCGAGAAGAACAGCATCCTGATTGGGTAGCCAATGTCGTTCCAGTTCTAAAAAAACCGACAAAGTTCGAGTCTGCATCGACTTTCGGGATCTTAATGAAGCATGTCCAAAAGATGAATTTCCTCTCCCTATCACGGACGTTATGATCGACAACACCTGTGGGTTCGAAAGAATATCTTTCATGGACGGATTTTCTGGATATAATCAGATTCAGATGAATCCTGAAGATGAAAAACATACTTCTTTCCGTACTCCTCGCGGAGTCTACTGCTATACCGTCATGCCATTTGGTCTCAAGAACGCTGGTACAACATATCAACGAGCCATGAGTACCATCTTTCGAGATCATCTGCGCAAGACTGTCGAATGCTACGTCGACGATATCGCTGTCAAAAGTCGTCTAAAGGAAGATCACATCCAAGACTTGAGAACTATCTTCAATCTCATGCGCCAACATCAACTCAAAATGAATCCCACCAAGTCATTCTTGGGTGTCTCTAGTGGCAAATTTCTCGGCTTTGTCATTACCTCTAAGGGTATACACGTGGATCCCGAGAAGATAAAAGCCATTCAAGAGATGCGTCCTCCACGCAACCTAAAAGAGCTACGAGGATTCCAAGGTCAACTTGCGTACATCAGGAGATTCATTTTGAATCTGTCTGGACGCTGCAGACCATTTACTCAACTAATGAAGAAGGGTGTATCTTTCGTTTGGACCGAAGAATGTCAACGAGCGTTTGATGACATAAAGCGGTATCTCATGAATCCACCAGTCTTGGTGCCACCAATCTCTGGCATACCATTCTTAATGTATGTCCGTGCTATGGACCATTTATTGGGTGCTTTACTTGCCCAAAAGAACAAAGAAGGCCACGAACAAGCCATCTACTACCTCAGTGTACTATGATTGGTGCCGAACACCGTTATAGTCCGATCGAAAAAGAATGCCTACCTCTTATGTTTGCTGTTCAAAAGACTCGGCATTACATCATTGGCCAAACTATTCATGTCATATTCGGAGTTAATCCTCTTCGGGTATTGATGAAGAAGCCTAGCACACTCAATTCTCGGCTGGCTATATGGGCCATTCTGCTAGTCCAATATGACATGGTATATGTTCCTCAAAAGTCTGTCAAAGGTCAAACACTGGAGGATTTCTTAGCAGCTCATCCTGTTCCAGAGACGTCCAAACTCTATGATGAAATTCCAGACGAGACTTTGGAATCTAATACAATCTCCGAAGAATTTCCTACTTGGCGTCTATTCTTTGATGGTGCATCCAGGATTGGACCCAATGGTGCCATTGTCGCAGGAGTTGGAGTTGTCCTTGTTTCTCCAGACGGATCAGCTATCCAAAGAGCCTACTCCTTAGATGAGCCTTGCTCCAATAATGTGGCAGAATATAATGCTCTACTCATTGGCTTTCAGCTAGCCAAACAACTAGACGTCGAGTATCTTGAAGTCTATGGTGACTCCAAGCTGGTTGTTAACCAGGTTAGAGGGACTTATGAAGTTCGCCATCAAGATCTAGTACCTTTTTTTGAAGCGACAATCAACATGGCTACATCATTCAAAGCCTTTTTCATCGAATATGTAAGACGAGCTTGCAATACTGAGGCAGATACTTTAGCCAATCTTGCAGCAGTCTTAGCCATCCCTATCAAAAGACAGCAGGTGGTGGTTATCTCTAATCGGGAATTGTTCTGCATCGAAAACAATCGTAATATTGAGTTCAGTAATCTTACTGAAGTCAATGTTATCAGTGAAGATTGGAGAACTCCCTTCATCGATTTCGTGGTCCATGACATACTCCCTGAAGATCCTAAAGAATCTACGAGTATTCGTCGGCGGTCTCTGCGATTCTACTACAATCAGACCACCAAAACTCTCTATCGGCGGACTTATGACGGTCTACTCTTGCGCTGTCTTGCTGGTGATGAAGCAAAGCAAGTATTACGTGAAGCTCACGACGGTGTCTGCGGAGCACATCAACCCGGTCCTAAACTGCAGGATCGCATCCGACGCATGGGTTACTACTGGCCCTCTATGGTATCTGATGCCATCGAATATGCAAGGAAATGTCGAGCTTGTCAAATCCACGCAGATTTCATTCATAAACCATCGAAATTCCTTCATCCTACTGTTGCATCCTGGCCTTTTGAAGCTTGGGGCATGGACATCATCGGTCCCATCAATCCTCCTTCTTCTAGAGGACATCGGTTCATACTGGCAATAACCGACTACTTCTCCAAATGGGCCGAAGCTATACCATTGGCTGAAGTCAAGACCAGCAGTGTTATCAACTTCGTCAAACACTATGTCATCTATCGATTTGGTGTACCTCGACGAATCATCCACGACAATGGACCCCAATTTATCAGCCAAAAGTTCACAAGATTCTGTGACGATCATCGGATTGACAATGTCGCTTCGACAGCCAACAATCCTGCTGCTAATGGCTTAGCTGAAGCTTTCAACAAGACTATCATCAAGCTCCTCAAAAGGTTTGTGTCTACTAACAAATGAAACTGGAGTGAAAAGCTTGGAGAATGTCTTTGGGCCTACCGTACTACGGTCCACAACCCTACAGGCTGTACACCCTTCTCTTTGGTGTACGGCTGTGAAGCAGTTCTACCCTTGGAACTTCAAATTCCATCTTTGAGGATTGCTATCGCCAACGAGCTCACTACAGAGAACAACGATCTTCTTCGACTTCAAGAATTAGAGGCGCTCGATGAGAAGCGGTTGATGGCTCAACAGCATATTGAGTTATACCAAGCCCGCATCTCAAAGACTTTCAACCGCAAAGTTAAGGTCAGAGCCTTTCGGAAAGGAGAGCTCGTTCTAACCGTCAGACGTCCCATGACTATGACTCACATGAGCAAGGGCAAGTTTGATACAAAGTGGGAAGGACCCTATATCGTAAGCAAAGTCTTCTCAAATGGAGCTTATCAACTCATAGAGTTAGACGGTCGAGTTGTAATGATGCCTATCAATGGCAAGTTCCTCAAAAAGTATTATGTATAGATGTAAAAGACATTGCTTGTAATCATCAGACATGTTCATAAATAAAATTTAATTTTATTTCATCTTGAATGATAGTACATAATATCAAGGAAGGTCACTATCATCCTTCTCAAAATTAGGACGTGGGCCACTACCGTCCTTATCAAAGACATGATCAGCAAAAGAGCCGAGAACATTCTTGCTGGAACCCACCAGGAACTTGCAAGCAGCCATCCTCATGGCTTCTTCTTCTTCAGTCTTCCCTGGTTCAAGAAGGAAGTCCAAGATGTCCTTTGGCAGTTTGGGGACAGATGAACCTTCGCCCGTTGCTATCTGCTTTGGTTGAGCCGGTTCGACTGGATGTTCCTCAGTACCCGTTTTCAGCTTCGGGGCGATCTCAGCCTTCTTGGATGCATCTCCAGACGACATCTTTATGTTAAAAAGTGAAAGTGACCATCCTATCTGATTTTCTGTTTTATTTATAGACAGAGAATCGTAAAACAATGAAGCGACACATCCATTCGACGGTTTACCCATTCATCTCATCCATCTGACGGTTCGTCCTTTCATCATATCCTTTTGACGGTTCGTCCGTTCATTATATTCACACATCCATCCGACGGTTTACCCGTTCATCTGACGGTTCGTCCGTTCATCACATCCCTTTGACGGTTCGTCCGTTCATTACATTTATCTGACGGTTCACCCGTTCATTCCAATTATCCGACGGTTCACTCGTTTATCACATTTATTTGACGGTTCACCCGTTCATTACATTCATCTGACGGTTCGCCCGTTTATTTATCCGACGGTTCACCCGTTCGTCACATTTATCCCGACGATTCATTTCGTTCATTTATTTCGTTCACACATTTTGACGAATCATCCATTTCGTTCATATCAGCAACTTGTCATCTTTGATTAAGTTGTCTATTGAAATAATGATATTCAATAAATTATATTTGCCATGTTCACATTACCTCTGAGCAGATATAGTTAGATATGATTATTTTTCAAAATCAAGAAATATATCATGTCTTGTACCTCTGAATATATTTTCTATCGCTATTATTTATATCTGAATAAGATATGCAATAAATAATAGAGCCACAAAAAAATGTCTTTTTATTGATCAAAGATGAAAGACATTACAAAGATACATATTATAAAACAAGAAGATACAGAAAATCTTTCTATTCGGTCGGTGGTGTCATCAAGTTAACCATCTGATGCTTTAAAGATTTTAGTCGCTCCTCACGGGATTCTATCACTCGTCTTCTAGCTTCCTCTATTCCAGACTTTTCATTAAAAGTCGGTAAGGTCACTAAGCGGCGGGAGATTTCAGCCTGATGAGTCGTGACATATTCATTTCGTTCTTGAGTCAGAATGACCAGTTGCTGAGTGGCAGCTTGATGCTGCGTGACTTCATCTTCTAGAGTATGCTGAACCAGTTTCAACTCTTCTTGGAGACGGGCAATCTCCTCTTGAAGACGAACATATTTCGCTTTCAACTCAGTAACTTTCTCCTCCTTCTCTCCAGCAGCAGAGGTAGCTATCTCCATTTGAGAATCATATTCTGAAGCATTGGCAGTATAAGTGTCTATAAAAGTCTAGAAATTAGCATTCTCAATGGCAACTTCTTGAGACATCCTTTCAAATTCAGCTTGTACTAAGGATTCCACTTCCCCTCGATTAAGATCTTTGTAGATCTTAACCGATGCTTCTAGCTCATCCAGTATATGCTCAAGAAAAACAGCTTAAGCTTCATCTCCTTGACCTCAGATAGCATTTATCAAATGAGAGGTTGGCTTCTAACAGTAGTGAAATCAACAACTTCTTTCTCTAGTACCCTATCTACTAGGGGTCCTAATGCATTAAAGAAAAGGTTGCTGAAAGAACTAATGATAAATTGGTTAGTTGCCAAAGCACCAGGGGTAGCAGCTACTCCCGTTGATGATAAAGCAGCATGTGCCTGTGCAGATGGACGTTCTTGCACTTGAATATAGGGTTCTTTAAACAAGGGAGCTAAAGTAGAACTGGTTGCTCCTCCCGCTTGTTCTTCTGCAAGGACAAATGAACCTATCATTGATTGTTGTTGTCATTAACAATTAATTAAAAAGGATCAAAAGATCAAAGGTAATCTTATCATGACTTGCCCCAGCAACAAGCCTTTCGTCTGTTGGTATAGATTCCAGTCTAGCAGAGGTAGCCTCAGACATCACTGCCTGGCTACTTCCGGCCTCAGAACCACCCGAGAAATGTCGGCTACCGCTAGCGATAACCGTTACTGGAACTATGTCTGTGCACACAGGAGGAACCGGGGAAGATTCAAGTTCTGCATGGATAAAAATGTGAATGTCAGCTATTTGAATCCATGAAAAGAAGGTAAATAAAATCGTTTAATACCTTTTGGAGCAGCAGAAGTATTTTCAGTAGGTGCTACTTCTACATCTGTATTCCTTTTCGGGGACACATACACCTCCACATCCGCTTCAGGATGTAGCGTGTCATCTATGGCTTCGGAAGACATGTGGATATCAGTGCCTTCTTCGGGATTTAATGTATCATCAACTTCTTCAGTTGATGTATCTTCATTGCTTATGCTATCCTCTGGAGCTTCCTCGCTGGCAGTTGCGGCAGCGGCTTGATCGACATTGTCTTGCAGACCGAAGTCGCAATCATTTAAAGCTTCAATTATCAGACGATCTTCTTCCTCACGGAGCCCTCCTGGTGTAGCAGGAATCTGGGTAGTTCTTACCGCAAGAGAAGGAGATCGTAAAATTTTATCATCTCTCTGCCCAGGTTCATCTCTCAGCTCAGCTTCAGCCCCTAGCCCAGCTTCATCTCTTTGTTCAACCTCATCACTTGGCTCTGGGGAAGGAGTCTCCTGCCTAGCCTCGGAGGCAGGTGTAGGGGATGACATGGTTATTCTAGCTACAGCACTGGCCACCACCGAAGAAAAGATTTGCCTCGGAGGGGTGATCACCCTCTTTCTTCTTCTAGAGGCCAATTTCTTTCTATGAAAAGGTCTTTCGGGACTCTCCACATCTACTACATCGACCTGCTTTAGAAAAGAGGTCGGTGTGGTCGCTTCTTCTCTGGTCGACTCGGCCAGTTGTCGAGACTGCGACCTGGTGGTGACTTTCTCGGAGGGGCCTAAGATAAGTCTCTTCTTTGCGACCGGAGAGGAAGGTTCATTAATCCTTCTCTTTCTCTCCTTGGTTGGAGATTTACCCACTTTCAAAGAAACCCTCAGTGGTTCATTAACCTCTTCAGGGAAGTTAGCCTCCCTTGAAGCTTCCAAGGGATCATCCACTTGTTCATGTTGTTCATCATTTCCTGGAGCTAGCATAGCAGTTGCTCCTTTCTTCAAACGCGTCGCCGTCGCGAAGCTATCCACAAGATTAAAGTTCTCGGCGAAAGTATTTGCAGCTGTGTAAAAAAGTGAATATGTATATAACATTCGAAGGCCATGATCATTCTTGGTTGGCATCGAGAACACTGTCCTTTTGTCTCGAGCGTTATAATAGGCCCATGCTCTGGCACCATCAATCAGATACCCCTTTCCTCGTAGGCAAGTTATAGCGTTGCCTACATGGAACTGGTCGTAACCAAATTGACGAGCGAAGCGGCTTGGCAGATATGGTTCCAAGAAACACTCATCTTCAAATCTGTACACCAAATGTGACGGCCTGATCGTCCTCAGCCAGTCAAAAGCTGCTCGACCCAACGGCTGCCTCCCAAGGTCAACTAGATTTGTCGACATATGTTCATAACCGGTTGGAGGGGCAACGTAGTAAAAATTCCATCCCTTCCCAAGATTCAGGGCACGTCTGTAATCCTTCAGACTAGTGTACACCCACTTGCTCTGGGAGAATCTCCGCAGATAGCTACCCCCAACTGCTCCCATGTCGGGGTTCATCAATGACGGATGGTGCAGAATCAACCACCCGAATAAATAGGTGTAAGACAACTCCAGTCGAGGGAAGTTCCCCTTCTCACCCTTCCATTTGAGCATGGAGTCAACATAAAGACGAAGACCTGTATTCACTCTACAGGTCATCGCTGACAGCAAATCCATCCGGTAGCCAAAGACTAACCGCACAGCAGCAAAAAGCACGTCGCGGTGGAAGCGGTCCACGACGCTTGCTCCGGGTACGACGAAGCATCGGAGCCAATATGTCAGGAAACCCGCCAGCTGGGCTTCTCTTGACATGGGCCTGTAGCCCATTCTCATAAAACTCTCAACAAAATCTTCGGTCTTGAGTGGAGGGTATTGATGTTCATCGTTAATTTTGATATCCATTTTCTTGTTTTCTTCCATCAATCTGATCACTTCACTGTGGCTGAGGGGTTGGAAGAAAGTCGGGTTGCATGTGTCATGATCCTTAGTCTTTTTCTCAATGATATGATTAAGGAAAAGATAAGGCAACCACTTTGATGAATAACAGGTGCCGGAAGAACCGCTCTTATAGTACAGGGAGCATATTTTGTAATGGCACAGTAGTTCGTCGAAAACAGCCACCATTTCTGTATTTTCTCGACGTAGTCTGTCTAACTCGTCGTTTGTTGGAACATACTCCTCATAAGGGAAGTCTCCCGTTCGTAAGCACGAGATGTATTTCATCTCATGAAGGGCTAATCCAATTTCTCCGCAGGGTGTCATGAATGTCCCTATCCTATAATTATACCTCTCTGCCAAGGCTAGAAACAGATGAGGGTTTGGGAGGAATCCATACACGGTAGCATATACCGCCTGATATAGCTCGATCTCTTTGAGCTTGTCTTCGAACTGAACCAATATCCAATTGGTTATGCAGTTCCACCTTCTGTTGTCTGGGTTCACCAGACCTGTCAGCCGGATGTCCTGATCCGGGTATCTGCCCTCAACCTTTGCGTATTCATTAGCAAAGATTGGTGTCCTCACCGGCAGCAGCAAAAAAGAGTTCTCTGGAGGGATGCAGCCAGGCTTCAACCCTCTGAGCAAAGTGCTATGACGCTCAGAGGAGCTATAGAATATATCTCTGTTGTTTGGGCCTTTCTTTACACAAATCTTCCCTGCCCTTGCTTGCTGGAGGGAGTAATATCCCAGTCCATCCTCCTGGGATGGCTTGCATGGACATAGCGGACTAGAGGGAGACATCTGGCAATGTCCGGCAAGAGGATTATTTTCTCCTTCCTTTGGAAAATTCTCTACTCAATACAGGGTCTTGGCTGAGAACTCTTGTCAATAGCTTCGCCAAATAAGAACAGGGGTTTCTTATGGGTAATGGCGTCAGCAGACTGCAGGGGCTACCCATTCATCAGACTTAATAAAGTTTCATTGTCCTGAGCTACCAAGATGGCTTGGCGGGAGGATGGCAGAGCATATTAGGGAAAAAGCACATGGGATAAATCTTCTTTAAATTCCGGTTCAGCAAGGGACCCTTCAAATATTTCATACTCTTGGTCCTCTCTGATATTAACTGAATCAAACAGAAAAAATAGAATTCAGTACAAGTAAAATCAAAGATTCTGTCAGCAAGTTGCGCAAGCATCAGATTACGCAAGCATCAGATTGCGCAACAATAGCTTCTATGCACAAATTGTCCAGTTGCGCCAACTCATCCACTTGCGCAAGACAACAGATTGCGCTGAATAACTTACGCAAAGCATCAGTTTTCACTGGACAACGTTGCGCAAATCAGCAGATTGTGCTGACTTTTGCCAGCACGTTCTAACCGATTGCGCAAGAAAATAGTCTTCATAAAAATGAAAACTATTGGATTTGTGCAACCGAAACCCTAAACAGGGCGGCACAATATAACCAAATCTCTAAAAAGAGATAGGTTTTGGGGATTCAATCATGTCGAAGAACCCTAAAAAGGGTTTTCGATCGAATAAACTAACTTGCAATGCTGGATGTCCGATTTCATGACGTGAAACGTGCGATGCAGCATGAGTCGAAGACTCGGCGGGGGCCTTGCCCTTGTCGGCGGCGGAACGCTTCGGGGCCATCTAAAGTCGACGGAGAAGAAGGAAGGAAGTCGGAGTAGGTTCGGGAACTTTTCTCTCTTTAGTAAAGTAAAAACAAGTAAAGAAAAACAAGAAGAACAAAGAGAACTATTTATAGTTTTTCGAGAGCAACGGTTGCCTCAGATTGTGCCGAAGAAATGGGAGCTAACTCCTCCAATTGCACAACCAAGTCATTTCTTGCGCAACTTGATTTTTTAATCAAAATTCAAAGTATTTCGAAGCTTTGACTATCTTCAAACTTCGAAAACTTTGAAGGGGGTCTTGTAGGTCCTAAAAATCAAGTTGCACCCATCAAAGAAGTCATGAAAATCAAATTGTGCATCCTTTATGTGAACTGCGTAGGAGACAGATTGTGCAACAACTCGATTGTGCAGGCTGAACTGCGTACTCATCCAAGTGTGCAGGCTGACATGGCCTTGTCATCATTACCTGACAGAGAATCAGATCTTCTGACAGCTGACAGCACAGAGGACGAGGAAACTGTTCGTTTATCGTGCAGCACAGCACTCGAGGACAGTTGTACATGCAGCACAATAGGCCAGACTCTGTGCAGCGCGGTCCATCCCAGCATAATCTGAAGCCAGCGCAATTCAGGTGGCGCACTCCATCAAGACAACTGACAAAGTACACGTGGCCTTCATGCCATCAATGACTCATTACGTGGTAACCGTCTATACACGATCATGCGTATTTCAATCAAATAATGCCATGTGTCCACTACAGTTAGCCCACGATCAAATAACTGCCAGCACAGTCTGATGCCTGCGCGGTCCAATGCATGCGCAATCCATCTTGTGCAGTCCAGAATAACTAAAAAGTAGTTATTTCTAGAACTCTATAAATAGAGTTTCAAGTCCTTCCTAGAGGGGATCACACACATATATCAGAAATCATCATCAGAGATCAGGAGTTCTTGCCAAAGTACTGCTGCAATCTTCAGAGGCTATCGTCTTCAAAGTTCACATCGTCCAAGGGATATAGCTACCGTCATTCAGATCGGATTCCTATAGTTGTACTTTCCCAGAATTCTTGTAATCTTCTTATAAAGTTTGTTGAAATAAAGATCAACTTTTGTTTTTGCAAACAAAGTCGTCGCCTCAAATATGACTTTGCACGACACTATTTGGCGAATGTTCTTCGACGGTGCTTCAAGAATGGGGCCACAAGGTGATATCGTCGCGGGAGTCGGAGTGGTATTAATTTCTCTCTCTGGACTAGTAGTCAATCGGACGTATTCTCTTACAGAACCCTGTTTGAACAACGTAGCCAAATATAATGCTCTAGTCATCGAGCTCTAACTCGCAAAAGAAGTGGGGATCAGATACCTAGAAGCATATGGTGACTTGCAGTTGGTTGTTAACCAGATCCGAGGTTCATACGAGGTTCGCAACGAGGACCTGATTTCCTATTATGAGACAACAATTGCCATCATTACAACCTTGGAGGGGTTCTTTATAGGGCACGTTCCTAGGCTTCAAAATATCAAAGCCGATGCCCTAGCAGGTCTCGCCACTTTCTTGGCGCTTCCAAATGACACTCATCATCTGGTCGACATAATAGGCCATGAACTGGTCTGCCACAGGAACAATCTTCAACTGGGTATGAGTTACTCCGCCCAGATAACCAATGACAGACAAGACTGGAGATGCCCGCTCATCGACTTTGCTGTCAATAAAATTCTGCCAGAGAATGTGAAGGAAGCAACCTCAATCAGAAGACGCTCTCTCAGATTCTTCTACGATACGGAGACAAAAATGTTATATCGACGATCCTATGATGGGCTACTACTAAGATGCCTGTCAAATGCAGAAGCCAAAGAAGCCCTACGTGAAGCTCATGACAGTACTTGTGGGGCTCACCAACCTGGCCCAAAATTATAAGATCATCTTCGCCGGATGGATTATTATTGGCCCACAATGGTTGCAAATGCAGTTGATTATGCAAAGAAGTACAAGGCTTGCCAGATCCATATATATTTCATACATCTGCCATCTGAATTCTTGCATCCAACAATGGCCTCTTGGCCATTCGAAGCATGGGGAATGGACATCATTGGACCAATCACCCCGCCGTCGTCCAGAGGGCATCGGTTCATACTGGCAATCACCGATTACTTCTCCAAATGGGCGTAAGCCATTCCGTTGGCAGAGATCAAGACATCGAACGTGATTAGCTTCATAAAATATCACGTCATCTACCATTTTGGACTGCCATAGAGGATTATTCACGATAATGGTCCGCAGTTTGCAAGCCACGCTTTCTATCGATTTTGTGACAAGAATCGGATTTAGAACATGGCCTCGATAGCATATAATCCATCAACCAACGGTCTGGCTAAAGCTTTCAACAAAACTATAATCAAGCTCCTCAAAAAGTTCGTGTCTACAAACAAACACGACTGGAATGAAAAGCTTGGTGAGTACTTATAGGCGTATCGGACGATAATTCGGACGGCCACAGGAAATATACCGTTCTTCTTGGTTTACGGGAGCGAGGCAGTCCTTCCATTGGAGACTCAGATCCCCTCACTTCGAGTGGCCCTTACCTACCGGTTAACGGCGGACGATAACTACTGTCGACGGCTACAAGAGTTGGAAGCATTAGATGAGAAGCGTTTACAAGCTCAATAAAGCATAGAGTTCTACCAAGCGCGCATCTCTCGGGCTTTCAACAAGAAAGTCAAACAGAGAATATTCCAAGTCGGCGATCTTGTCTTAGCCATTCGCAGACCAATGGTCATGACTCACAAGACCCCCAACAAATTCCAGCCTAAATGGGAGGGCCCGTTCATCATTGAGACCGTGTTCTCCAACGGCGCGTACTGTCTCGTAAAACAAAATGGAGACTTGCTCATGATGCCCATCAACGGCAAGTTCCTCAAAAAATACTATGTCTAAATGACACCTTCAAATCTTCCAGATTGTTGTGTTATGTACCCTCAGGTACCACTGAACTTACTCTCTGACTACTCCGAATGAATTCATATCTCATCTCTTGGTCGTATCTATGAACTTCCTGGTCATAGCTTTTCTCCACCAAGAATTTGCCTCAAAATCTATTACCCGCACCACCGGTGCGCAGAAGGGTAGTAGGTCCATAAAACTTGTCCTAATCTATTACTCGCACCATCAGTGCACAAAAAGAGTAATAGGTCCACAAAGTTCCTCCGACGAGAAAAACAACAACGTCCATATTACCTCTGAGTTGTTTTTCCATCCATCACAAACAAATCACCCAATGCATAGAACTTCCACGTTGATAGCACCTCTGAGTTGTTCTGTGTACTCCTATTATGCCTACTCCTACCATGTCCTCATTACCTCTGAGTTGGAAGGCTCTGTTTTGACCCATATTTACCACGTCCTCATTACCTCTGAGTAAATATGTTGGTTTCCTCCCCACTTATTATCTGTACTTGCTCACCAGTACGCAAAAAGGGTAATAAGTCCATAAAAGTTATCCTAATCTATTACTCGTACCATCGGTGTACCAGAGAGTAGTAGGTCCACAAAATATTATTCAAATCTATTTGCTCGCATTTTCATATGCACAAAAGGGCAATGGGTCCACAAAAATCCTCCAGTGGGATGTCCTTTATCAAATACAAATACGGTATTAGGCCCTGTAGTACAAGCACCACAAAATACCACAGATAAAGTATGGGATAAGCATACCCTATTTTTTAAAATTAGTTACATTCATAGGACTACATCGACAGCATAAAAAGGAAAATCTGGCAATACATAGTTTGGTTTGACAGCACTTCGTCTTCAAGCAGTTTTGTGGCCCTCGAAGGAAGTCATGTTTTACTGCTGAGAAGCAAACTAAGCTGTTGAATCTCCAAGGAGCTGCCGGGAGGAGGGCAAATATAGCATGCTATCATCCCCTCCGTATTGCGGATGCCTTAGCCCCGCTCCCCTAAAGGACCATACCTTCAAAACAAAGTCCCTGATGGTGGTTTTGCCTACTTGGAGAGCCGTAAAGGCAGGACGTTCATAACGACGCCTGACCACCGTCCAACTCTCCGAGGTATAAAGGCCCTTTCTACCATCTGGGAAAACTCTTCCGAAGCATGAAGAGTCCTGAGTTGTTTGATGCATATGCCAAAAAGGCATAGGGAAAACTCTTCCGAAGCATGAGGAGTTTTGAGCTGTCTGATGTAGGCGCCAAAATGTTGTATTTTAACTCCATCGCCGACACCGGTCCTGAAGAAGCTTGCTAGCCAGATCCCTATAAAAATAAGAGAAAAATGGGATTTAGCACCAAAAAAACAAAGAACTCTGTTATGCGGCCCAGCCAGTTATGTGGCCCAACCAAAACAGAACTCATACAACCCAAAATCATGAGGCCGACTTCATGAAGTACTCATACAGCATTTATACGGCTTAGTCATTATCATGCGGCTCAATTATAAGATGCTTATGCGGCTCAGTCATGAAAAACTCATGCGGTCCAATACTCGTGCAGATCAGTCACGAGACAATCACGTAGCCCAACCATACATCAGTCATGCAGCCCGATCATAAAGTGCTCATGTGGCACCTATGCGGCTCAGTCATGAAATGTTCATACAGATCAATCTTGAGGCACTTAGGCGGTTCAAGTTTGAATAAACAACGGTTATGCGGCTCAGTCCATGCGGCCCTATCGTACAGAACACATGTGGTCCAAATAAGATAAGGGCATGCATCGACCAGGCTTATAGCAGAAGCAATATATGACAGGCCTGTGCATAAAAATATGCGCTATGGCCATTCAAAATTGCAGTCAATCGTCTGCTCACCATCCTTACTCTTGAGAGGAGATTGCATGTCGGAATGAATAGAAGGAGCGTCTGCCGCTGTCGACGGAGAAGCAAGTCTCTTCCCTTTGGCCGCCGCACCAGTCGACCTAGAAGCATTTGGAGCCATAGCAGAAAGTATGATGAAGTCGAAGGAAGAGAAGGTGAAAGAGAAAAATCTTTTTCTCTGAATAACTCCTATTTATAGAGTTGCTGAAAAGAGACTCTTCGATTCTCGAAATCATTAAGGATAGGGACGACGTTTGGGGGCTTTATCCCTAATAACCGTCGAACGTCTCTTCAGTTTTCGAGATCATTAAAGATAATATCGACGTTTGGGGACTTTATCTCCAGTAACCGTCGGTTTCATCTCGAAATTGGATCCACATCCGAATCAGGAAAATTAAATACAGCAGTGACAAGCTGGAAGGCTGATGGAATCTCTCTGCGGCTCAATATGTCCCTGCGACTCAAGATTTGTTCTGCGGCTCAGGATTTTCCTGCGACTCAAGATCCCTCTGCAGTTCGAAAAACTTTCTACGACTTGAAGACTCCCTGCGACTTGACAGATTTTCATGCTTCTTGTTCAAAGTATTCCAAATTTACAATTTGAAAACTTTGAAGGGGGTCTTGTAGAAGAATGAAAAATATAGGGTTCATGCAAATTACAAATTGCCGCATAGGTACTTTGGGCCAAACATGTCCGTATGAAGGAAAGCCGTATGACTGGTTCAAAGACATATGCGGCCCGTCAACAAACAGCTGCAGAAGGAAGATATGCGGCCAAGAGGAGCAGTTCGACTGATAAAGCTGACAAGTCCTGACAAAACTGACAAAAATAACAGTACGACACTTTAACAAAAACAAAAGATAAGATGTGAGACGTCGCCCAAAAGCAGGGTTCGTACGCCTTTATGCGGCCAGAAGAGTGTCATCTAAGCCGCATGAACCTTATGCGGCTCAGACTTATGCGCCCCCAAAATCTCTAAACTTTATGCAGCCAAGAGTAACTGTGATCCAAGCCGTATGAGCTTTATGCGACCAAAATATAGATCAAAGACTGAGAAAACTATGCAGCTCCCCGCAACAGGACACGTGACAATCTGACCAAGTCCTTAACTACCCAGATTTGCTGCAACAAAATTCCAACAAATCGATAAATGGCAGCCAAAGAGAGGGTCTTCGCGTGCTAATCAGCCACGTGGCCGCAAGCCGTTTATGCGGCTCAACATACATTATATTATATATAGCAGGGTGCCACACCCCTGCAAAAGGCTGGCAACCTTCAAGAAAAAAAATAGTTTCTTCACGAGCTAAAGAATGCATCAGATAGTCCATGGAGTAAGGCAGAGTTGATAGCACTTTCCCGAGCCTCCACCGTCACCCCTCAGAATCAAAACTAAACAATTGTACTTAGATTGTTTCTTAGGATTTCTTTCTAGGCTTTCCTTTGTACAAGCGAGTTTGCAATCAATTTCAGTGCTCTGTAATACCTGTCTTTGATTTTTTTATGGCAAACATAGGTGTCCCATCTTCTTCTGACTGCCTCTCGTCCCTCTCCTCCTCTCGTCCCCTCCTTTCTTCGGCTCGCTCACGAGCTTCCCTCTCTTTTCCCGGTCCTCATCTCTTCCCCTTATTTCTATCGATCTCACCTTCTCTTTCTTTCCACCCTTGGTTCACTCTCTCTTTATCCAAGCTTTATTTGTTTTGGTAGAGAGGAAAACACCAGCAGCACACACTAATGTGTGGGTCAAGTATGTTTTTATATAATTTATATTCCTGTGGTTGTTTTGTTGTGTTCTCAACGAGAAAAAAGAGACAACTGGATGTATAAATATTTTGTTTTATATTTATTTTGTTAATTTGGGAATTTTGAAATTGAAGAAAACCAGCAGTTCACTACTAATTTATTATTATTATTATTATTATTTATTATTATTATTTCTTTTCTATTTTACTTTGCATTGGTATCTACTATTGCCTTTATGTATTTTAGATTATTATTATTATTATTATTATCATCATTATTATTATTATTATTATTATTATTATTATTATTATTATTATTATTATTATTGTTATTATATTACTAACATATATACTATGATGTAAAGAATAGTACTAAGTTTTAAAATACTATCTATAGTTGTATATATGTACCTACACTTACTATTATTATGTAGTAAATGTAGCAATATTATTAGTATTATTATTATTTATTGTTATTGTTGTAATGATAAATAAATATTTTCAATATTTGATAGACCCTACACTGACCTTCAAAATTGGGTTAGAAACCTTAAATATAATTGCTACATTATTTTGTGGCATCTTAAAAGTATAGCTTTATCAAAATAATTTACTTGAACAAAAATAGATTTTTGTCATAAACTGGTTTTCTAAATTTATAAATAATTATCAAATATATTTTTAACTAACAAGATATAGTTTTTCATACCTAAAAATATATTTTGACAAACTTATATATTTTGCCTAAAAATGAGTTTTTTTATATAACTGCCTATATATTCTGGGATAATATAAAATATTTTTTTTTCAAAGATTATAAGCATTTTTCTAAGATAGCAGATATATGTTATTATCTTTTTTTTCTTTTTCCACCTGCCCTTGACCAATCCCATTTCTCCTATTCCTTCGCCAGTTTTGTCCTTCCTCCTATCAACCCTAACTAAATTGATTATTCTTGACCCAATGGAACAACCTGTACCATCATCAGAGACAGTCTTGCATACTTGCGACGCCGAAGTCATATTTTGTGCCACCATGATCATCGCACCACACCAGGCATCACTAATAGGCAAGATACCTTGCCATTAGCTGTTTATTTTACTTTAGCTCATATTTATGCATTTATTCATTATTTATTTTTCTATAAAATAAACTGTGCTACACTGTCATGATTAGATAGGTTTTACTGTGTAGTTCTATTTCCCGTACTTATTATTTTTATACAAATCAACCTTAAATTTAAGGGACCACCCTTGTTGTGTTGCATTCATAGGCCTTGACACATTTTTTACCACGAAATCGCGAGTCACATGTAGAACTCGGGCATGCGTGACTGGCTGACCACCAGTACGTATAAGCCGCACGATAGGGTTTAACCACTAATAATATTGCACGATTAGTTGACTTAGCGGTTAATAGATGTTACGTGTTGTGGATACAACATAGTAGGCATAGGTTGGGGAGGACAATACCTTAGTGTATGGGCTACTATACACTTTACCTTTTATAACCCGTGAGCTTCGTCGGAGACGCATGTGAGATTACCCATGATTACTGATGGCCACTGACATTCTGCAGAATGTTATGCTCTTATTGATTGGGCCTCTGGTGCCCCAAGGGGGGACCATGCCGATCCCATTTTAGCCAGGACCCATGCGTTGGAGGATGTTCTTAAAACTGTATTTTACTTAGATTGGCTAGACTACCCTTATCCGTTAGGTATGAGTACTCTTGGTTTGGGTACTTGTATCTGACCATGGCCGGGAACAGTAACTTGTCGCAGACTAATTTGCCACATCTTGTCCTTGTTTGGTTGTAGGTGTGGCTTACTACTTCGATGAGAAGGTGCTCAACCTTGTTGTGGTCCGGATACCATATTGGATTCATGGCATGGAAAGATACTTCATCATGGATTAGGGTGCCATCTCCTGTCCTTATTTGTTTGGGGGGATGGTACGCTAATTCAAGGTGGGTATTGGACCATGTTATGGTCGATTGACTTATTATTGAGCAGTATTTATTCAGTTTATATGACATGATATTATGTATCTTATTACATCCCTTTGAGGACCTGGTGATCTCTCCAGGTGTGTGTTCTTGTCTTCCACATGTATTCTAGCCGAGGTCGTGATCTTCTCTATTCATTCGGAGATGACATGTCTTGGATCTTTCTTTGCTACTCTCGATAAATCATTTCATTTTCCATGTATTACTTTTCTTTTAAATAGTTAGTAGTGGATTTGTCTCCGCCCAACATCTTATACAATAATAATTTAAAGATAATTTGTGACATATATTTTATTCCTTTATTTTTATGGATGGGATTAGTTAGCCTTGAATTACTGTATTTATAGCTTATGTATACATACGAGAATTCCATATTTTGGAGTATACTTCGTATGTATACAGCTGGCATGTCTACGTACTTAGTCCTAAGTATTTTGGGACTGGGGCATTACAGCCATCACCGGAGATTTACTGCATGGCCGCCCTGCCACCACCAGGCTACGACTCTAGTCTCCCCCGCAACCTTCTCCTCCGATCTAGAATCCCCCACAGCCACCATCCGCTACCCCATCAGCAGACCCGACTATCCCCTGTCTTCCTCTCTATCGCCTTACTGGCCATGAACCCCCGACCATCTCCTCAACTCATCCCTCCGCCTCCACCACATCCTCACTGCCACCACTCTACCCGTTTATGTTCCCTACCATCGCGCACACCGCCGCACCACCACACGACCAAAGCTGCCGCTCCGGCCACACCCCAAACACCACCTTCTGTTCCTCTGAGCTACCACCACCACCAATATCCATGCCACACCCATTGCGACCACCATCAACACCACCGCCGCCCGACCCTGTCACCAAACACCACCACCGACATCATCTCACCACCACAACGTTCACACACCACCAAAACCAGGCACAACCATTAACACACAGACACAGAGAGAATGAGAGAGAGGGACACAAACTTGTCGACTCTGACACATCCACCGCCTTTCGTGCCGCTTGCCGATGGCCGCCCAGCGGACCCTACCCGGCCAGATCTGGCAGCGCCACTTCCCGAGACCCTCACTCCACCTTCGTCCGGTCGCTCTCCATCCGAGCGCTGCACTCCGAAGCCTCCGCCCGACGCCGCTCCAACCAGGCGACCCGCCGCTCAGCCCGCATGTCCTCCTCCAACGGCCAGCTTCTCGTCGTCGACCTCCGTGTGCCTCCGTCGAAGTGAGCCGCGGGTGCCCCTGGGTGAGACCTCCCCTCTTGCTCTCGTCTCCTCTCCTTCATCCATCCCTCATTCGAATTTTTTGGGGGCACACTTCTCCCCATTCGATTTTGTACTGTGAATTTAGAGTTTTAGGTTTTAAAGTGTGGTGTTAAGTTTTTAAATATGGATTAAGTTTTTGGGTGTGGATTAGGATTAAAGGGCCAGACCCGGGTAATAAAAGGTTTCTTTTAAAAAAACAAAAACAAATGTTATGGGCTGCTGTGGGACTGAGAGCCCATGTGTATTTTTGTATATACACGTATTTGTATATGTACGCATAATATTTTGTATATATATAAAAAGCATATATAAATGAGTAATATAAGCAAGTGGATTTATATACATTATTTTGTTACTAGTAATACTATGGATACTATTAGAATTACTATTATGAATAAAACCTACTTTGGGCTTTATAGTGTATGATATTTTATATATGTATATTCGTACGTACAAGTATAGGTATGTGTATATGAGTGTGAATGTATATAAATTTCTATTTATTTAAATTATAAATTGAGCTAAAATGATTTATGGGTTTTCAACTATTATCTAAGAATATTTTATAAAAAAAAACACCTAAAATACATATAGGATATAGTTCCACATATTATAAATGATTTTCTAGGGTTTCAGGAATATATATATATATATATATATATATATATATATATATATATATATATTTATATATATATATATATATATATATATATATATATTCTTAGATAATATATATAAAAAAAAATATATATATATATATATATATATATATATATATATATATAATATAAAATATATATATATATATATATAGATATATATATATATATATATATATAATATATATTTTAAAAGCCCCCTCTTTTATTTATTGTAAGGCGCAAAATGCCGAAGCCTTCACAAGTAAGCGCAAAACCTGAAAAAGGAAATACAGAAGGGCCCTCTCATGGCAATAATCAGGAGGATAGCGCGTTCCAGAAGTAGTGATGCCCGTGAGGGCAAAGCCTGCTGGCCTTTAGTATCTGGCGGATGACCTCCCTGTTAAGCTGGGTAATGGAGAGTTGGTGGCCCTTTATATCTGGCTTTGTTGCTGTTCTTCCAGATGACCCACGTGGTGGCGGTTGCGACGATCTGGTGGCAATGAGAGGCGTTAGCCCAAGTGGCCAGAAGATTGGAGAAGCTCCTACCCGCCAATGCAATCCCGCATCGATGGGTGATTGCTACCCAGACGTTGGCGGAAGATTTGCCATTACGAAAGGTGTGGTCGATCGATTCCGTCTGGGTATCAATGCAGCAGTGACAAGCGGACGCTAGAGAGAATCCTATAGTGGTGAGGATGTCGTCAGTTGGTAGTTTATGGCGAACCGCTCTCCACATCAGGAAAGATCATTTCTTGGGGATGCATGAGTTCCAAAAGGCCCCCAGAATGGGCCTGGGTGGGCTAACTCCGCGGACGATCCTACTAGCGGAGGCGACTGAGAAGTTGCCATTGGTGTTGTCCGACCACTGGAGCTTATCTTCATCCGAGCCGATCTTCAGTCCGAATTCTCGGAGGAGGTTGGCGACTTTGTCCCCGGTCTATTCCTGGACTCTGTTCCAGTTCCAGCCCCCGTTGGAGCCCCACACATCTCTAATTTTACTATTCATCGGAGCGGTTGGAAGGCAGGGAATAAGGTCCTTTCCCATCCACCTTTCTTGGAAGATGTCTGACTCGCTGGATCCCAGCGTGAGTCTGATAATTGGTTCAGCCAAAGTTCAACCATTCAGGATTCTATGCCAAGCCGCAGAGGATCTGGTGTTGCTAATAGCGCTGGCTAGGTGAATGTGCTTGAAATATCTAGCCTTCATGAAACGCGCCCACAGGGTAAGGCTCACTCGGAGTTTCCACCACAGCTTCATGTAGAAGGCGTTCACGATGTGTGTCAGTCTCATGAAACCTAAACCTCCTTCGTCTATGGGTTTAGCCATGGAATCCTAGCTGGCCCAGTGATGTTTGTCTTTCGAGTCGTTGTTACCCCATAGGAAGTTAGCAAAAAGATTCTCGATATTGGTGAGAACCTTCTTGGGGAGGGGGGAGCAGGCTACTAGGGTGTATATGGGGATGAGGAGAGAACGTGTTTAATCAGTACCATCGTACCATCGGGGGATAGTGTTGCATTATGCCAACATTCTAATTTTTCCTGATTTTTCTCACTAGCTCTTCGAATATGGCCGTATTCGATTTACCGTATACCAACAGACATCCGAGATAGGGGAAGGTGGATATGCTACGGAGAAGGAGGTGATGTTGGTAAGGGTGGTAGCATGATCCATGTTGATATTGTGGTGGACATAAATCATGCTTTTGTTGGGGTTGACTCATTGCCCGGAGCATCTGGCGTATCTTTGGAGCACGTTATGAACCACCTCCACTGACTCGATGTCACCGGAAGAGAAGATGAGGATGTCGTCGGCATAGGTGAGGTGTGTGATCTTCGGGCAGCCACTGGCAGTGTGAAAGTGCTTGAAGTGTGGGGATCTCGATATTTTGTTCAAATTTCTGCTGAGGGCTTCTGCTGCAATGATAAAGATAGTAGACGATAGCGGGTCGCCCTGTCTAACTTCCCGACTGGATTTGAAGAACCCGTCTGCCTGGCCGTTAATGACCGTTGAGAACCAAGAGTTGTTGATAGATCTCCAAACAATGTCGGTCCAAATGGCCGAGAAGCCGAAGGCTCGAAAGACCCAGATCATGAACTGCCAGTCCAGCTTGTCGTATGCCTTCTCCATGTTTAATTTAATGGCTATGTTTCCTCCTCAAATCAGGAATTTCATGCATGTGATCATTTCTTGGGCCAACATGATGTTGTCTTGAATGTTTCTGCCCCGGACGAATCCACTTTGCTCTTTAGAAATGATTTTGGGAAGAATAGTGGTCATTCGTATAACAATAACCTTCGAGATGATCTTATTGGTAAATGTGCAAAGGCTGATAGGTCTGAAATCTTTGAAGGTCACCGTGTTGTCCTGCTTAGGGATAAGGATGAGATTAGCAAAGGAAATGGATCTTGGGTACCCGGCTCCTTGGAAGAAGGCGAACGCCGCTTCGAGGATGTCTGCCTTGATGATGTTCCAGCATGTGCAAAAGAAAACACCGTTGAACCCGTCCGGCCCGGGGGCACTGTGGGCCTCAAGCGCCCAGACTGCCTCTTTCACTTCCTGTTCAGTGGGGAGGCGTTCTAGGTGGGTGTTATCCGAGTCGTCGATGATGAGAGGGATTTTTGCTAGGAAGTCATCGTCCTTAATGACAGTTTCTTTGGAGAACAGCTTCGAGTAGAAGGTGGCCGTCGCCAGTTGAATGCCCCGATGGTCTTTGTACATGCTCCTAGTTTCGTCGATGATCTGGTGAATGTTGAGTTTTCATCTGCGCACTTTAACACAGGAGTGGAAGTAACTGGTATTTTTGTCGCCATTGCTATCCCATTTCAGCCTGGCTTTCTGTTTCCAGAAGTCCGTTTCAACTTTCAAACAGAATTTGAGGATGGCTTTGGAGAGGTTCGATGTTGTTCTAGTGGCTGGCGATCTGTTGGACTCGAAGAGGGATTCAACACGAATGACATCGTCTTCGGCAGTTCTGACGGCCTGAAAAATATCCCCAAACGCCTGCTTGCCCCAATTGGTGAGAGCTCTTATGGTCGCTTTGAGTTTGTTGGCTACGCGGATGAGAGGGTCGAGGGAGTCATCTTTCGTCCACGCTTCTTTATGATCCTCAGGAATTGGGGATGATAGCTCCATAAGTCGAGAAAACAAAAACTTTTCTTGATCTAGTTTAGATTTCTGCTGATTTCGATGAGAAGAGGGGCATGGTCAGACTCGGTGGCATTGAGGTGAGCGAGGTGGGAGGTGATGCCCATGTTTGCCCACTGGGGGTTGAAGAGGGCACGGTCTAACCTGGAATATTATCTACGGGTGCCTTCCTGCATGTTGTACCAGGTGAAGGCGTTCCCTGTG
>JANAVB010035710.1:50000-64518 GCA_029216955.1 Iris pallida
TTCACTCTAATTCGTAATATTAATGTTAATATTAATGTTATGTTAATATTAATGTTAAGTTAATGTTAATATAATTTTATCTCTAGGGGCTTCAACGATCTCCTGTCCCGCTGGGGCCTCTCCCACGGACATCAGATCGTCGCAGCCGTGGGCATTTGGTCCTGTGGAAAATTAGGAACAAGTTCCGATACGAGGGCCGTCATCCCTCCCTCCCCCAACTGTACATGGAAATCATCAGACAAATTCTAAAGATCCGGAGGCGCTGCTCGCACTCCAAGCCCAATTTCTGGAGACCCTAGATTAGTCTTTGTCTTCTTGCTTCTGTTTGTCGGCTTGCCTAGCCGTTCCTTCTCTTTGCCAGTGTTGGGCGCGCTTCTTGTATAGCCTTTAACATTTTGCGCCTGATACATCAATAAAATTCTCCCTTCTTTAAAATATATATATATATCATGGCCAAACCTACTGAAGAAGGAGGTCTGGGCTTCAGCAACTTGCCTACATCGTGGATGCCTGCTCCATGAAGCTGTGGTGGAAGTTACGCACGGAGAGCTCGATATGGACGAAATTCATGAGAGCCAGATACTCCAGATTCTCCCATCTGTCGGAGGCGGTCACTAACACAGATCTTCAGCATCTTGGCACCGTATAATTCGGGGACGCAGCATTGCAGAACCTTTAATCCGACTACGGTTGGGCGACGGACGCTCATCAGCCTGCCAGGAACGTTGGTTAGGAGACAACATCATACGGCCCAACGCTAGAACCCCTCATGGATGCATTATCAGGGACCTACGGAGGGCAGCTCCGATGGAATTGGAGGAATATTAGAGATTGGCTTGGTCAGTTTGCGGCCGACGGTATTTTTGCAGCAGATCTTTGGGTCAATGACAAGCCAGACACGTGGACTTGGTCCCTAACCCCGGGGGGACCTTCACGCTGGCCTCTGCCAGAATTGTGGCCAGAGGCAGAGGCTGCCGAATATCACGTGTGCTAAGTTCTGGCAGTCTTGCATTCCCCTCAATTGTCTATCCTTATATGGCGAGCTCTGCGGAGAAAGCTTCCGACGGACGATCACCTCAGATCTATCGAATTTAGCCTCGCGTCCAGATGCCACTGCCGCGTGGAGTACGCTTCGGAATCAGCAGAGCACGTCCTCCTTTCGGGTGAGTTGGCGAATCAGATTTGGTTCCATCTACACAATAGACTGAGTCTTGTCCCCTCGACTGGGGCATACACGATCTCCTGGCCAGATAGAGCGGCTCCCACGGACATCAGATCATCGTAGCCGCTGGTATCTGGGTTATATGGAAAAATAGGAACAAATTTAGATATGAAGGTCGACAACTTCCTTCTCAACATTGTTCATAGAGGTCATCAGACAAATTTACAAAGCAAAGGCACTGCTCCCACGCCCCCAACTCTATTTGTTAGGCCCTTGCTTAGGCCCCTAGCCGGGCTCCCCGCATCTCCTTTGCGGCTGCTGTGGTGGTCCGGTTTTATTTGTGCGCGTCCAGCGCGGTTTTCTTTTCTGTTCGTTTTGTCGCGTTGAGCGCGCTTACTTGTATAGGCTTTGGCATTTTGCGCCTATTTCTTCAATAAAGTTCGGGCTTTATCATATATATATATATATATATATATATATATATATATATATATATATATATATATTTATATATGTGATGCCCAGTCCCAAATAGGACTAAAAACGTTCATGCTAGCTGTATACATACGAGTAAATATAAGGCTCGTATGTATACATAAGCTGTAAATTTAGAAAGCCAAGACACTAAATCTCATCCACGAAGATAAATAATGATATAAAAGCAACTTTGAGTTTGTCATGTATACAATAGTTGGACGGAGATAAATCCACTACCAACTAATTAAATATGGAAAATATACAAAGAAAGAATTGGTCGAGCGAGAGCAAGTGACGAGTCCAAGAGCAATCATCACGAAGGAAGGAAGGCCTTAGCTAGAGCACCTGCAGGAAGTCACAAACACAGCTGGAGAAATCACCAGGTCCTCAGAGGGACGTAACAATATACAGGAAGAACATGCCATTATAACTGCAAATGTAAATACTATAAAACTACAACATAATAGTGTCCCTAACCATCTAAGTGATATGCACTTTGAGGGCAACGTTCTACGCAGGGGCTGTAAGGATTTACGCAAGTAATCAAGAGTGGCCGTCAAGTAGCGCTCATCCGAGACACTATCGGCCGGACAGCAAGTAGCGCTCATCCGAGTCACTATCACCCATAAATGTGTAAAAGTAAATGTAGCCCCTACGCTAGTAGCTGTCCCCTTCCTCCAATGATACTGTACATGCATCGTAACTACGACACACCAACACGTGTCGTTTCCACAACACGGTTTATATTCAATAACTGTCAAGTCTTCTAACATGCATCTATTGATAGTTATTCCTACGCATACGCACGGGTGATCAGCCAACACGCAAGTGACCCTACATGATACTCACAACTCACACACAACTCGTGATACAATCGTGACAAGTTTAATGAGATACACTAAGTTGACGGTAGTCCCTTAACTCTAAGTCCACATGCAAGAAGAAAATAATAAACAAGAATATAGATACAATTTGAAATAAATGTAACTAAATGTAAGCAGTAAATATGATAAGATACTTGCCTGGTGTGTCGCCTGGTGTGGTACGATAATCCGACAAGTCCTGATGTGTCCAGTAGCCATGTTCGATGTGTAGAGGTCTCGGTTAGTTTGGAGTCGATGTGCATGGTATGATCTTATTAGCTCATAATAGTTCTCAGATGTCAAAATTATGCAAGATGATCTCATATGATGGGATGGATCATTCTATTGAGTCTGGAATAGTCAAATTAGCTAGGGACGATATAAAGAAGTCCGAAATTCGCAAGAGATAGGAAATATGTGATTAGCCACGGACAGGATGGTAGTCGAAGGAATTGGTATAATAATATATATAACTATTTTAGAAAATTTATAATACTATGAAACTATATTTTATTTATCAAAACTCATTAAGTAAATATTTCAAAATATGAAATTTATTTTTAAGACAAAAACCAAGATTTGTCAATATACACTTCTTAAGTTAAAACCTACATTTTAAAATAGTAGAAAGTACTATATTACAATTTAGGCTTCTAAACCAATTTGAAATCAATGTAGGGTCGTAGCCTGATACTATATTTTTCGTCAAATAATAATTTTGGAAATCACTAATATATATATATATTTATTTTTTAAAATATCCTTAACAATATAATAAAATAATAATAAGATGATTTACTAATAATGCTAACATTTAGAAAAAATATATATAGATAATAATAGAATATAGGAAAATAAAATAGAAATAATTGACTCACCCTTAGATATTTAGGGGGGAAGAGAGAGAGAGAGATGGGGAGAAGAGCGGAAGTGAGAAAATCGAGGGAGAGGGGAAATGGTGAGCGAGCACGGCGGAGAGGGGTCGGGCGGCGAGCGGTAAGCCGAAGGCGGGTGCAGCGGGGCGGAGCTATGGAGGACGGCGTCGGTGCAGCGGCCATGGCGGTCGGTGGATGACGCGGAGGGCGTCAACGTCGCGGCGTTAGTTCCTCAGCCCGACGGAGGGTTTCGGGGGTGGAGTTCCAGCGAACATGGGTTCATCGGCGGGGGAGTCTCTTGTCGGCCAGTGGCCCATGACGGAAGCATCACGCGGCTGGGTACGTACTGGGCTTGGCCGACGGCTGTAGCTCGCGGGACGCACGCGGTCTCGCGGCCAGCAGTGGGCTCACGACCGCGACGGACCGGGTCACCTCCTGCGCACGGAGGAGCGGCTCCGGGAACGCGAGCTCCGTGGCGCTTGAAGGCGGTCGAGACACTCGGATCCGAGGCGGTGGCACATCGAGGTCGGGTAAGTGGTGGGTTTTTTTGATTATTGTGATTTGATGGTGGTGACGGTGGTGGCTACATTGTTTCGGTGGTGGTGATGGTTGTGTTGGAGGATTTGGCCGGGAAGTGGCCGTGACGGGGCGACGAGGCATGGTGCGGGCGGCCATCGCTGTTGGTGGCGACGTGGGTGATTGTTGATGATGGAAGTGGTCGTATGGGTCCGGCAAGGGATGGTCCGTAGCTAAGACCATAGCCGATGGGCTCGACTGTGGCCAAAGTGGCGGCTATGGCTGGCTGGGTTGGTTTAGAAGTGGTTGGGTTTGTGGAGTCAAGGCGTGACATTGGTTGTGTTTGGTTTGGTCTATAATGGATATGTGAGGCCAGAAGGAGTCGGGTTGAGGAAGGGGAAGTGTCAGGGTCGACACGACGGACAGGCAGCTGTGGTTGGCAGGGCTGATGTTGATCGGCTAGGTTAGGGTTAGGAATCTGCATCGTGTCCGGGTTGTTGGATACGACAGAGAAGGGTCGGTGGTGGTGTCCTGCGAGACACAGGAACAAGGTTGTGTCCGACATGTCGGACACGAAAAGAATGATGTATATGTACTGGAAAATATAGTGGATGTAGGGAGGCACAGACACGATGCACAATTTTAGGTTGTGGTGGAGTATTTGGTGGATGGAAATTGAGAACATGGAGCCTCTTCTTATATAGAAGGCGGGCTCCTAGTTAGATAAAATAGGATCGATTCAAACTCATTTAGATAACCTACACATAGATTGAAAACCAAACTCAGTCAATCCAAATCTAATTAAAAGTAGATAATTCCTTATCTTATTTAAATTATCAAGTCTTAATCACCATAAACAATCAAACAAAATCCAAATTATCCTTTTTAATAAAATATATAATTAATTTTGAAAATTCACAATAAACTTTAAATATTAGAAATACCTTTTATATATTAAAATATAATAAATAATTTAGAAAATCAATTTTATACATGAATAAATTTCATGCACCGCATGCGAAGAGAATATTTATCTATATTATCACCTATACTTTTGCAACAATAAAATAGCCCTTTTTGTAAAACAATGTTTGGCAAATATGATGCTACTTTTTTTTTTTATTTAAAAAAAATATATTTACTTATACTATGTCGAAATAAAATATATATTTACTCTAATAAAATCCTTTGTATAAATAAAATAAATTACTGCGTATATATGTTTTTGTACTCAACGTATAAAAAAACAATTACCAACATAATAAAAAATCACATTGAAATTTTTAGGATGGTTTACATCCTACCCAACTTATAAAGAATTTTTGTCCTCGAAATTTAGGAATAACTAGGATGGTAGGGTTGAGAGGGAAAGAGGTATTTGATAAGAAACACGATTTAAATCGTTGGCGAGGGAAAAAACGACTTTCAACAAAAATTGACAAATTAGATAACTAAAGAATAAATCAATGGTGTAGTTTTGAAATGATAATGTGCATGACATCCTTCTGTGTCTAATTCGATCGTGCTACTATCAATGCTAGGATCGATAAAATCACAAAGATTGTTAATAACTTCATCTATCTCACTCCAAGATACTAATTCATTGTGTTAATATCGTCATGATCTTCGAGTCGTCACCATTGCCTTTGTTAATAATAATCTTCAAAGCTTCAATTTCTTTTCAAGTTTCATATTCCATAAACTTAAAAGGCACTTTTCTTCTCTTTTTCCCAAATTTGAATCCCCTCAAAGATTTATATTGAATATTTTTTCCTTGAAACATATTTTCATTCCTTTATAACTATCCTCAAAATAACTCATAACTATTAAAAATTCTTCGAGGCACTTATGTATATCCGACCTTCAAACTGATATTTATTCCCAAAATCCAATTCCCAATTTTTTTTTGATTCCTTAGAGATATGTTTAAATCCTATATCTCGCAATAGAAATTTGATGAAGTTAAACTTTCGATTCAATAACCTCTAATCGTCTTTTAACATATCTATTTATATACCTCTTTTCCTCAGCTAATTTTGTCTTTCGTATCCTCTTGAATTTGAAATTCAATATCCTCAATGAATTTAGTAAGTAAAAATCAAACTCTTCACATACTCATTTAATAACGTAAAAATTATCTTAAGGTACCGTCATAGGAATCCATCCAATATTCTGATTACTCTTGAACCTGTTTGTCACTCACATATACCATCTACTTAAACATAATATCCTTTTCTCAATTCCATGTAAAGTTTTAACTTATCAAATCTTATATACCTGTAATCGCCTCTCATCTTACCCTATACCATTAGTCTCCTCTATGGAATTTTCTAATCTAGTCCCGTGTGACTGAAAGGGGTGATCCGGTCTCCATCTTGCACAAAATCATATGAACCAAGGTTGCATGAATCATGAAGGAGTTTACTGAAATTCTCGAGAGAAGCTATCCAAAAGAAAAGAAGAATATATGGTTAGGTTCAAGGGTCGTAGTGAAGGTTTAGAAGATTTGGGTCTAAGTAAACCAATATAATAAAGGATAAGCAACAAGAATAACACAAAGTTAAGCATTTATGGAATTAAGTAGACACAATCATTCCTTGGGTCGAAAAGATATTTGAGTTAAGATTTGGTCTCTAACCGAAGTTAGAAAGGACAATAGTATTATGATAGGGTTTATACACTACAACAAAACCCTTTTAATGACGGCTAAAAGCGTCATAATGATAAACTATGACGCTTTTTTCCAAAGAAACCGTTATGAAAACGGTGTTATAAATGTTTTTTAAAAGCGTCATAAAAAAACCGTCATGAATAGTTTCTATAAAGCGTTATGAATAGTTAATATATAGTGCACAATCAGAACAATTTTAAATGTCATTAATAGATAATATGTATACTCAGCATGCAGCACAGTTATAACACTTTTACTATTCAATTAGCATATTGATAATGCTCATACTGCACAGTATATATACATTCCAAAACTTAACATTATATATCACCATCTTTATTACATTCTCAAAATATAGTACATATCAATATCTTCATTACATTCTCAAATAGAATATCCAAATACATATATACATTTACAACTACCAAAATTGTCTACCTCAAAACTTGGCCACATCAAAACTGTCCACAGAACATGTAGCAAACCCTGAAAAGATAAAAACAAGGTTCAATATACTTTGTAATATAATGTAAAATTGCAAGAAACGAAGGACTTGTCACATTTTTTAAACTTTAAAAGGAGAAAGACCTGCAAATTAACAAAGAGATCTATTAACAAAAACTTAGTTTATAACAAGCAACAACAACATTCGAATATCATAAACAAAAAAGAGGATTAGCGTAACAAGAAATATTCTTGCAAATGAACTATTGTACTGCACTAGTATTATGTACCTGAACAATCACAATATGCAAGAGAGTTCCACGCAGTCCGCCAACCACACTGGCAAAACCGAACAGAAGAGTACAATTTTCTCCCCTTTGTTTAAAAAGAGCCACTATTCATCTATTACACAATTAAACCCAAACATCATCGTCATCCTCAATAGATTAAGAGCCTACATTGGAGCAGATGCAAAAAGCTTCAAGCAGGGGAACATCTTCAAAGGCAAGATTGAGCATGTTTTGATTGTGTGGGTAGATTCCACTGAGCCTCAGGTGGACCCTAAACGAATAGGTAAGGTATTGATGGGTCAGTAAACATCATCACAGACATTATAAAAATAACTAGAAAGAAGCCAACTACGATACTGACCCATCCAGCTCCGGTATGAGCAGGCCGGTTAGCACGGAGGTGTAGCTGAAGAAGTACTGGGGGATCGAAAGTCCGAGGAAGATGCCGACACCCACGATGAAGAGGTTGCACATGGAGTTAAGTTAGTGAACTGCAAGAAAGAGAGACCTACTGCCGCGCTGTGTGACACAGAAGACGGGATAGGAAGGTTAAGGCTAGTCCAAATAGAACACAGTAGGCTGCTGCAAATTTAAAGGAATGGAAGCAACAATGCTCCAAATTTCCCTGAATATATCAGTAATAAAAATTAGTTGCCCAGTACCAAGTTTAACAAAATAATTCATGCGATCATGTATTCATATGATTGGTTATAGGTCAATTCTCTTTTGTTGGCACCCAATTAGGTAAAAAAATAGGACAAATTCTCTCTTGTTGCACCCAAATTGACTGATTTGGATTATGCCACCACCTTCGGACACATGAAAATGATGTCCGTATCCATATCGTATATGTATTTATGCGACATTGGTGATTACTATGGTAGCAATCATAGTCGGTCCGATACGGCTGATACCGAAATGGTCTGGTATGACCTGATCCGATATCGACATTTGGGGGTCTCTTTTTCAGTCAATTCGACAAAAGAAAGTGAATGAAAAAGACCAATCAGTAGGGTGTAAAAGCATAATATAGTTGTAAAAGCATGTAAAAGAAGAAAAAAAAACTTATCAATCGCAGGTAAACTATGTCTAAATGTGTAAAACAACACATGAAATACTTAAAATTATGTCTAAATGTATATAACTTTTTTTTCTAAAATTTTAATAATTTATTAATAATTCTTTGTTCTCCGTATTAAAAAATCGACACTCCGAGCTGAAACTATTGGTACCACCGATCCGATACCCATAAAAGTGTTCGATACCGATTCGATACTGATAGTGCGAACCTTGGTACCAATCTATGTCCCTATCCATAAAACATACAGGGGCATTTGTATCCGTATCCGTGCGACATAAGGCCACCACCACTAACATTTAAAATCAGAGAGATCCACCAACTCTTTCCATGTCTCCTTATTTCACCAAAAACAAAACCTACATTGGTGGTTTCTCTACTTGCCGCCTCTAGATTATTGACTGACCGGTGAAGCCAAGTTTAGGGTCAGAGACAAGTATTGTGAACTTTTAGACATGTTCCAGATCTGAGAAATTTTTGTTGACTCACCTAACATGGAAAGAATATCATGAAGCCAGCTGATATCTGTATGACTCTGCGACTCCCAACTCTAGTTGATCCAAGAAGTCCCACATTCTCCCTGAAATGTTTGAAATTTAAGTTTGCTAGAGAGTTGTATGGCAGTATATTTCTTGACTTTATTATTAAGACTCATATAGCTTAACAAGAAGATGCTCTTACACTGAGACAGTAAAGCCAGTCCCTGTGCCGAAAAGCCCACCCAACAAAATCCCAATTCCTGTTTGTACAGGAAACAAAAACAACTATGAGACTATAACCCAGAAATTAATATATATATCAATACTACAGAACCAAGTGTATATGTTCAAAAGTTCTGCACTTGCCACCCAATTCCCCGGCTAAGAACATGGGCTGGAGGTGGTGTTGCACTTGTAAGCCGAGCTGCAGCTTTGTATGCCCCCGTCGACTGCAAAAAACATGCAATTTATGTCAATACGATCAAAGAATCAGAAACATTAATTTGCTTACTTTTTCAAATTACATGGATATGCAATGGGTAAGAATATAAAGGGGGTGGGGTGGGGTGGGGTGGGGGTTACGGGAATGCAATTCCTTCATTTCAATTCCTTCTTTGTGTTGTTTGATAACTTTTTAGAAAATTACTTTGTCCACAGATCCGCGCCGATCGTTTGCTCGTGCATCCTCGAGGGCAGTGTGGGCTCCTCCGCTCCGCCCCTCAACGTCAAGTCGCGCCTTGAAAAGATCTGTCGGCGCCGCCTCCAGAGCGTCCCGCCACGTCGACTTCCCCTTGTGAGCGCCGGTCGGCGAACACCGGAATCTCTCCTTCTGGTGAGCGAGCAGGCACTCGAGCTCCAGGCGAACATGTGCAGGTCCTTGGCCGCTTTCCTCCCGTTCTCCTTCTTCTTCTTCCTCGCCCTCCGGTGAGGGGGCTGGTTTTGGGCTATGGTTAGGGTTCGTGGGAGGGGGTTAGGGTTCGTAGGAAGGAGGGGGTTAGGGTTCGTGGGGGAGATTAAAAGGAGGAGGAGGAGGAGGAGGAGGAGAAGATTAAAAGAGAGGAAAATTTTAGGTTTGGGGGAGAGGGAAGAGGGGCAGAAGGGGAGCGGGGAAATTAGAGAAGGAGAGTTCTTCTGATCGTGGGGGATGACATGATATATTGTAAAAAGTTTATTACAAGTTTGCCACCACTTTTAATTATTAATAACGCTTTATTTAGTAAACGTTATGAAAAGCCTATAAATAGTCCAAACCGTCATGTTAAAAGGTGTTTCTCAAACTTTGATAACGCTTATGCATCAGCCGTCATTAAAACTCCTTGTCGAGCGTCATTAATAGGTCTTTTTGTAGTAGTGATAGGCTAGCCATTTTGACTTGAGAGTCGTATCATAAAAATAGAGTGCAAGGGGACATGTTTTAGTGGGACATGATATACCTACACGAAGATGGGCTCGTCTAGGTCTTGTATATGAAATTTTTTGAAAGAAAAAGTCTAATGTTGTGCTCCAAATATCCAAGTCACGGTAAATGACACAAATAATTTAAAATAGAAAGTGGGAGTTCATGAGATAATGATTAACACACAGAATAAATGACCAAGTTACGCATGAAATAAAGATAATTCAGATTCTAGTAGATCAAGGTAAATAAGTTAGGAATACAGTTTCTAGAGATATGATAGCCACTTAGATGGAGTATGATCAAGGAACAATCTAATCATTTTTCAAGTTTCAAATGGTTAGAAAATTCACGATAAAATCTAGATTTGAGGGAATGTTGAGTGAGTCAAGATCGAAATATAACCATATGATTTGGTAGATGACCAACTACACTTGAGTATATACAACTATCATGGTCATGAGTGATATGGCAATTAATGTGGACTACTTTATCTATCTTGGTTGCCTATCCATATTTGAATCTACAAATTTGACTTCTTCAAAACCTTGCAATATAATTCTCCAAATAATCTAATAAAATATCTTTCTAAGCTGCCAATCATACCCATAACTTAAAATTTAAATGTCTTTTAATCAACCTCAAGATAACCTTTATCATAACACAATTTTTTTTTTCCAAAAATGTATCATAAACTAACCTTTCCACCTTATCTAGTCACATCAAAATCATAACTTAAGATTTTCAAATTTCTAATCAATCTCGAATAAACCTTTATTGTGTCACAATCCAATCTATATATTTTTCTTCTTCTATCATTAATCCATATCAACTCAAAATTTAAATAGGTTTTAACAATCTTAATTCATACAAGAGTTTAAAATAGATTCTCAATTTGATTATATATCCTTCAAAATATTTTTAACCAAAATTCTTAATAACCTTACTTCAAAAATTTACGAACTTATTAATTGGGAACCATACAACCCAATTTAAAACCTTTGGAGTTTACCAAGCTTTATCACTCGCCCTCATAAATCTCGAGGCAGCATTTAAATTTAAAAATTCTTTTCAACTAACTTTATATCTCTTCAAGGATGTATAGCTATAATCAAATGAATCATAAATATTTTTCAAAGACCTTCAAAATCAAAATCAAATCAATTTTCTTTCTCAATTGTATATAGATTCCACTATCCTTTGTAGATCCAATTAAAGTTCTAATAATCCTTCGAAGTTATTACTGTTGCTACTACCCAACTTGGAATTAACTAATACTTAAGTTCATACTTCTAGAAAAAATATGGTTTCTCTTATCCTTATATTTTATAACTCATCTAGGATCTCAATGCATACTAGTTGTCAATGTAATCCTACTAGCCATGTGGTTGACCTATGAGCATATACTAGTGTAGTCATCTTCCTATCAAGTATGGAAATAAGGATTACGATAGGAAGAGCTCAAGCAAGATGTAGATCAGTGGAGTTGAACAAGTGATTCAAAAAATTTAGTCAAAGAAGAGGGTCAAGCAGGTGGATGAGATCCTAGACACTAATCCTATATTGCAGGCCCGTTCGGTACAGTCATGTAACCGAAATAACTAACATGACCTGCGTGGGCCACCAAAAAACATGTGACACCCCAGTCCCAAAATAGGACTAGAAATATCATGCCAGCTGTATACATTCGAGTAAATATAAGGCTCGTATGTATACATAAGCTGTAAATGTAGAAAGCCAAGACACTAAATCTCATCCACGAAGATAAATAATGATATAAAAGCAACATTGAGTTTGTCATGTATACAATAGTTGGGCGGAGACAAATCCACTACCAACTAAATTAAATATGGAAAAATATACAAAGAAAGAATTGGTCGAACGAGAGCAAGTGACGAGTCCAAGAGCAATCATCACGAGGGAAGGAAGGAAGACATGACCTTAGCCAGAGCACCTGCAGGAAGTCACAAACACACCTGGAGAAATCACCAGGTCCTCAGAGGAACGTAACAAGATACATGAAGAACATGCCATTATAACTGCAAATGTAAATACTATAAAACTACAACATAACAGGGTCCCTAACCATCTAAGTGATATGCACTTTGAGGACAATGTTCTACGCAGGGGCTGTAAGGATTCACGCAAGTAATCAAGAGTGGCCGTCAAGTAGCGCTCATCCGAGACACTATCGGCCGGGCAGCAAGTAGCGCTCATCCAAGTCACTATCACCCATAAATGTGTAAAAATTAAATGTAGCCCCTATACTAGTAGCTGTCCCCTCCCCCCAATGATACTGTACATGCATCGTAATCACGACAAACCAACACGTGTCGTTTCCATAACATAGTTTATATTCAATAACTGTCAAGTCTTCTAATATGCATATATTGACAGTTATTCTACGCATGCGCACGAACACGCAAGTGACCACTACATGATTTACAAACTCACACATAACTCGTGATACAATCGTGACAAGTTTAATGAGATACACTAAGTTGACGGGTAGTCCCTTAACTCTAAGTCCACATACAAGAAGAAAATAATAAACAAGAATATAGATACAATAACTGAAATAAAATGCAACTAAATGTAAGCAATAAATATGGCAAGGCATCTTGCTTGGTGTGTCGCCTGGTGTGGTACGATAATCCGACAAGTCCTGCTGTATCCAGTAGCCATGTTCGATGTGTAGAGGTCTCGGTTAGTTTGAAGTCGATGTGTATGGTATGATCTTATTGGCTCATATAGTCTCAGATGTCAAAATTATGCAAGATGATCTATATGATGTGGATGGATCATTCTATTGAGTCTGGAATAGTCAAATTAGCTAGGGACGATATAAAAAAGTCCACAATTCGAAGAGAATAGAAAATATGTGATTGGCCACGGACAGGATGGTAGTAGAAGGAATTGGTATAATAATATATATAACTATTTTAGAAAATATTTATAATACTAGGAAACTATATTTTATTTATCAAAACTCATTATGTAAATATTTCAAAATATAGAAATTTATTTTTAAGACAAAACCAAAGATTTGTCAATATACACCTCTTAAGTTAAAACCTACATTTTAAAATAGCTAGAAAGTACTAATACAATTTAGGCTTCTAAACCAATTTGAAATCAATGTAGGGTGGTAGCCTGATACTATATTTTCGTCAAATAATAATTTTGGAAATCACTTAATATATATATTTATTTTTTAAAATATCCTTAACAACAACAAAACAATAATAATAATAATATAATAATGATGATGATAATTACTAATAATACTAATATTTAGAATATAATATAGAATATATATATATATATATATATATATATATAGATAATAATAGAAATATAGGAAAATAAAATAAAATAAATAAACTGACTCACCCTTAGATATTTAGGGGGAGAGAGAGAGAGAGAGAGAGAGAGAGAGAGAGAAATGGGGAGAAGAGCGGGGTGAGAGGAAATCGAGGGAGAGTGAGAAAATGGTGAGCGAGCATGGCGGAGAGGGGTCGGGCGGCGAGCGGTAAGCCGGAGGTGGGTACTGCGGGGCGGAGCTATGGCGGACGACGTCGGTGCAGCGGCCAAGACGGTCGGTGGCTGACGCGGAGGGTGGTCAACGCCACGGCGTTAGTTCCTCGGTCCGGCGGGAGTGTTTCGTCGGGTGGTGAGTTCCAGCGGGACAGGGGTTCATCGACGGGGGAGTCTCTCGTCGGCCAGTGGCCCACGACGGGAAGCATTATGCGGCTGGGCACGCACTGGGCTTGGCCGACGGCCGTAGCTCGTGGGGACGCGTGCGGTCTCGCGGCCAGCGGTGGCTCGCGACCGCGACGGACTGGGTCACCTGCTGCGCACGGAGGAGCTGCTCCGGGAACGCGAGCTCCATGGCGCTTGACGGCGGTCGAGACGCTTGGATCCGAGGTGGTGGCGCGTCGAGGTCGGGTAAGTGGCGGGGGTTTTTGATTTATTTGTGATTTGGTAGTGGTGACGGTGGTGGCTATATTATTGTCGGTGGTGATGATGGTTGTGTTGGAGGATTTGGCCGGGAGGGAAGTGGCCGTGGAGGGGCAACGATGGAAGTGGTGCGGGCGGCCATCGCTGTTGGTGGCGACGTGGGGTGATTGTTGATGATGGAAGTGGTCGTATGGGTTCGGCAAGGGATGGTCCGTAGGCGAAGACCAGAGCCGATGGGCTCGACTGTGGCCAAAGTGGCGGCTATGGCTGGCTGCGGTTGGTTGAGAAGTGGTCAGGTGTTGTGGAG
>JANAVB010035711.1:0-84848 GCA_029216955.1 Iris pallida
CTGTTATCTTGCTTGCACGAGCGCAACTCCAGGCTCGTACGGCATCGCGCCCCAGTGAGGACGATGATTCGGGTAAAATCTAACGAGGAAGAGCGATTTCCCGGATCGGGACATGACACTTGTTGCCAGAATTACGTCTGGTGTTCACCATCTGGCTCGAAGGCAGGGAGATCCTCGGAAGCTACTCTGAAATCTGGCCATACAAAACCAGCTGGATCAGACCCCGGAAAGAGCAAGTGTCACAAGGGAGGCTTCACTTAAGAACTAAAACCAGCATATTTGCACATGATGCATAAAGGATAACGAAAGACATGAGTTAGAGAAAACAGGGTGATAAACGATAAGATAACTAAAGGACTATTATAGTAACCAAGTTACAACCCGTAAACTAAACAAGGACCGGGGTTGTAACCCTTCCCCTGAACAGAACTTAGTCTCTAACCAATTATCGAATAAGTAAAGCATAACAGTAACGGGCTGAAGTAACCATGTACTGGCCTTGTCTAGACAAGACTAGACTAGACTCCATCCATCAATCACGGCCAAGCAATGAGTATGGCTTGACACTTTAACTAACTAGGGTTATCACAAGCCTAGTTACTAACAAGATGCATTGAGATGTTCCAACAGCCACAAGCCCTGCAGACTTAATCCAGGTTATCCAGTTGCAAGTTGAGAGAGTTGGATTAGGTGACTTGGGGATGCAACACATGACAGTGTGCTGGAAATGTGCCCTACTCGACGGCAGGCTACAAGTCCAATTAAAGCGCCCAGATAACGGGACTGCCTGTAGCTGGAAAATCTCTTCAAGGACTACTTAATCTAGTCATTATCCTAGTCAGATTCAGTATGAATCCCTGACCGTGTTAACCAGGAATCCATGTCCTAGACATGATGCAAGATGAGACATGTAGCTTATACAAGCACAAACACCCACGGTGTCAAGGCATGAGTTACTTAGCAAGTCAAGATAGTCGTCGCAACAACATATGAAGATTATCATGTTAGGTTACTTTATTAAGTCAAGAGTGTGTCACAACGGACCACCATCAAGAATTATCATGTAAAGTTACTTGTCAAGAGTGCACCACGATGGGTCGCTATCAAGAATTATCATGTTACTTGATACTTGTTAAGAGTGCGCCTTAACAGGCCACTATCGCGTTCTATCCTTACATTATCATGAATGAGAGAAACTTCCATAAAATAGCTAGTAACATATTCTTGAAGCTAAGGAAAAGATCTACAACTTTCATGTTTTGAGTTTTTCCAGATTTTAGCTACAAAACAGCTCAAAGAGGCAAAAAACAGTCATTTGGAGTGACATGCGCGCAAGTTGTGCGAGCAAAACTGCCCACGGTGCATGTTGAGCACAAGTACGGTGCACGTTACGTGGCAGAAAATCGGGCGTGTGCACGGCCGCACAAGTTGTGCGTTACGCGCGGGAAAAATTGCCCACGGCACACGTTGCGCGCAAGCATGGCACGCAGGCGTGCGACAGAAAATCGTACGGGCGCGCAGCCGTGCAAGTTGCACGTTGTGCACGGGCCAAATCGCCCACGGCGCACGCTGCGCACAAGCCCGGCGCGCGGGCGCATTTTAGAAAATCGTACGGGGGCGCGGCCGCGCAAGTTGTACGTTGTGCGAGGGCAAAATTGCCCACGGCGCACGTTGCGCGCAAGCACGGCGCGCGGGTGGGCGACAGAAAATCGCACGGCCGCCTAAGTTGCACGTTGCGCGCAAGCAAAATCGCCCACGGCGCACGTTGCGCGCAAGCACGGCACGCGGGCGCACGGCAGAAAATCACGCGGACGCGCGGTCGTACAAGTTACGCACATGCAAAATCGTCCATGGTGCACGCTGCACGCAGCAGCGAAGACAATGCGCGCGGTACTGTTCATCGTCCCGACAGTACCAAAAGGTGTGGGGAACCCATGAACACGAAAATGGCATAACTTGCTCATACGAAGTCGAAATCAAGCAGTTCAAAAGCCAAAATTGGGTAGAATTGAATTCCCTACAACATAGAACCATTGGATCTCAAAAATAACCAAGTTTCAGAGATCAAAACAAAAAAATCAAAAAAAATTACAAACTTAGATCTACAAGAATCCATTCATCAAACCCAAAAATGTCAAGTTCTAAAGAAACTTAGAATCAAGTAAGGAAGAGAATGGAACAATAAAACTTGAGATCCATCATGAAGCAAGTTGCACTTGCCTAGGGCTTGGTAGGTGGGAGGAGTAAATGGAGAAGATGAAGAAGTAAATGTAAATAATGGAGGAGAGAGAAGGAGTTGGTTTTTATATAAAATCTCTCCATCTTAAACCAAAACAAACGAAGCCAAGCCATGTCAAATTGAACCGAACCAAATTAAAATAAAGTAAGTCAAGATTAAACCAAGACTAGGCTAAACAAGAAAAGTCTAATTACGGTCCACCTGACAATTGTCAGTAATCCGTATACGTATACTGAAAATACGTACCACGGAAAACGGTAGTGACAGTACAGTGCACACAGCCCCAATGAGTGTCCCCGTGTCCGATTCGACACACCAAAACATATAAAATTCACCTCAGTCAAACACTATTGTAATCTACATATAATAAGTTATCCAAATATGTAATTTATTTCGAAATTGGTGACAAAAATTTCTATGTGGTATTTCGTTAAACACTTGAGATACCCTCCGATATGGAGCGATACGCCCATAATACGGATCTCATATAGACATGATTTAAACCCAAATCATTCCTAGGGCTAGGGGACCCTAAATGAATGCATCTACAACAATAAAACTGAAATCTAATAGGTTTAAAGGCTTTTACCCATTGAGAGTTGGATCTCAATAAAAATCCTCTTGAAAAGTTCTTCCACCAAAACCAACGTTCAAATTGCTCCAAATCCTTCCAAGCTAGCCAATAGAACCACCTCTCCTCAAGAGGACAATTGATTTGGTTGAATCTGGAGTTGATTTGGTGAAAGAAGACAAATTTGGGGAAGAACATAAATTAGGGTTAGGGTTTCAAATGGAAAGAGGCAAGGGGCTAATGTTGCTTTAAATATGAAGGGGAAGGCCAGTCTTGGCCGGCCATGGGCTGCCCTAGGGTTAGGGTTTGGTGAAATTGACTAAAAGGCCTTCCTAACATGTAAATTAAGGCCCCTCACTACAAGAATAAAGGCTTTTCTTAACCATTTTTTCTCGTCAAAAAAATGGTATCTTGACGGTTGCAGATCCGTCAACTAGGCCGGAGTCAAGAAAAGAACCCCCCCCCCCCCCTTTCTTGACGGTCTCTAGCATGATTTTTCTTGACGATTTTTTGCCGTCATATTAAGTTATTTTCTTGACTATTTTTAGCCGTCAAGATAGCAGTTTTTAGAAACCGTCAACATAGGCAAAAACTTTTCTTGACTCCGGCCTAGGTGACGGCTATTAGCCGTCAAGAAAAGCCATCTTGCAGCAGAATTGAGTTAATTGTTGACGTTTTATAACCGTCAAGAGAAGCTAAATTTTTTATAGCAAAAATTTCATTTATAATTATGTAATATGAATCGAACACACACATAATATCAATAATCCAGATGATATATATACATCAAATAAGTATAAAATCCAATTTTTATATTAATAAACTGTATATTGTCCATATATCACAAACTTCAAATACATCCAACACGTCCAACCACAAACATCTAACACTTGTCCAACCACAAACATATCCAACCAAAGTATGTAGTTTTCATACATCTTAAACATCCAAAACTAAAAATTATACAAATAAAACTAAGATATGTAGCAAACCCTGCTGGAGCAAAGTATGCAGTTTCCATAATCTTTATTTTCCATACATCTTTATTTTTCATGTAGTTCCTGAGAGACCAAGAGAAATGGGAAGAGTATGTCATTATATAGACAAAGTTTTAAATCTTCTATACATGTAAAGATCTGATGGTAGACAAAAGATAAAATTAATTGAACATTCAGATGTTGCATAAGATTTGTAGACCCGATACTACACACGCTAAGCCTAATTGTCTTCCAAAAAAAAATATTAATCTCCAGTTCCGAGATCTTAGAATCTGGAAATACTCTAGATAAAAACTCTGGATGAATGATTTCATTAAAACTTCATGAAACATGGACAGGGCACCTAGTATTGTATCTGATATATATATTAGACAATGCGGCATGGATAGGGCACCTATTCCAAACTAAAACAACAAGAAGAATTCTTTTATCCCAAATTCAAGCCTCACTATTTCAGACTAAGTAAAAGAAATTATGAGGGAAATAATTATTGCTAAGGATAGTTGTTTAAAGATGAGAGGAATTAACTACTTAACAAAACAGAACATACCTGAACTAAACTTTTGTACTCTGAGATCTCATCTTGAAGTCCAATCCAATCAACTTGCTAAAGAGAGCAATGGAAGCACAAGAAAATGCAGTGAACCACAATCGAACACATACCCAAGTTTGGATACCACAATCAAACACATACCCAAGTTTCCTGGATAAGAACACTACTCCGGTAAGACTCAGTTTTTGTATCCATGTGTATCCTGAAACAACAATGACATCACGAAAGAGATTTAGTTCAGCTATCAGCCAAGCAACCTGTGTATCGTCTATGTGTCATATTGTATAGTTATTTGAATCATTGAAAGTCTTAAGTTTTTGACAATGACATATATTGAATACACTTCCAGAGATTGGTTGTCCTGCTGCAATTTAATTTCACTTTACGTGTACTAAATTAATTTATTTATTTTGTTAGATTGTTATTTTTTAAGTCAGCAGAAAAAAGGTATGCCCAAAGAGACATGATATCCATATGTATGAATGAGGGGAAAGGCTAATTTATAAAACTCAATGTAACACTTACAAATTGTTGCTGGAGGTTGGATAGATAATTAGACTTATTAAGGAATAAAGGACATGGTTAACCCAAAACTATCAAAAAGTGTGAAGAAAAATAGTCTTGAATCATCGTTAGAGGAATAAATGCAAGGACAAGAATACCAAATATTTTTTCGCTGAAGAACCAGAACTCCACAGTAGGATCCTCACATTGAAGTTATAGGGAGCAGTATAGTTAGCCTCGGCATGACAGTAAACCTTCCATTTGTAGCAACTTTCAAAGACTTAAGGCTCTACCCATGGGGCAAATGGTAGCTCAGTTCTGGAAAGAAAAGGGAAACAAGAAGACCGGCAACCTGCAAATTTCGATCATGCAAGTCTCGACCGTAATACATGAAATCAAATCTGCAGAAAAAGTAAACGAAGTCCCATTAGAAAAAATACATGGAATTCCTTCAAATTACATGATGTCAAAGAACTATCAAACAAATATGCTCCAATTGGAAAGGCAAAAAAACCATGCTTCCCATATTAATAATCTATTATACAGATTGTAGTAGAGAAAGGAGAAACCGTCTCAACATATTACATCATGTTCTGATAAAAACAAGGGGGAACAAGAATTGGGTCTACAAGAGGGCTTTTGCTTGGTTGCATCCTACATAAGGAGAAAGTCTCAACATATTTCTGAAGTTCTAGTTGCAGGATGAAACAAGTTTCCTTTGATTTTTTTAATACTCGAGTAGTGTATCTTTCACTTTTCATGTTGTTCTTTATATTCTACATGGTGCTTAAGAACCAAAGAAACTAGTATATATACCTTTTCCTTGCAAATCATTTTCTCCAGATTTTACATGATTCCCAAGTGATTGCTTTCTTGCAAATTCTTTGAAAAAATTCTACCAATATGCTCATTTCATGTATATTCAATCTGAATATTTTAACTGCATATAATATTAGACCATTCGTAGACCATACTACCCCATTAGGATCCTCGTTGACGCGACAACAGGTGAGGAGTGGTGGATCAGCCTATAACCATTCTGGCTCGGCTTCCCATCCTCCTCTGCTTCCGGAGACCGCTCGTTTTGCTTTATATCCTTCTTAGGCAACTGCTCTTTCTCAGCATTCATAGACTGTGCTTTCTTTTCCAACGACAAGGTCATGAATCAGAGTCCATGGTGTTTTAGTAAACTAATTGGCTGGAACGAAAATAACCTTGAGATTAAACTTCCACTCAAGATTTCTTTTTCTTTATGAAAATTGATTTTTTTTGAACTGAAATAGAAATAGGCAGAAGAGCTTTAGGTGGGCATTCAATGAATAGTTGGCGATTCCAACCATATAATTGAAACTTCCAAAGTTTAGGTTTGTATGTGCGACCTACTTATTAATGAAGACCTAATTTTTCTAACCAATAAACATCATTTCAAAAGTGACCAAAAAAACATGAATTTTCTTTTTCAATTTATATTAAAAAAAATTTACAAGTACATTGATGCCAACAAAATTTTCTTCTAGTTGGTTTTTACTAGGTACCAAACTCAACAGCAGAAACAAAAATTTATAATAAAGACACCAACTTTCCCCTTAGATTTAAAGAACTATATTGTTCCTAACCACACCCAAACTAAAAAAATTTCAACGTTACTTTGAAAAGAAGCCAAATTGAAAATTGAATAATTCGCCTAAAAATTCCCATAAAGATTCAAACATTTTTCTGGACTTCCAGAAACCCCAATTGAGGAAGAAAAAAATGAGGGCAAACCTTGATTTTGGGAATATTGTATGCGAGAATGCCGAGGGAGGTCGAATTTCTGCCAACTCCCGCGCCAGCGGGAGGTCGAATTTCTCCTCGACGTCGTCGACGTCTTCGAAGCAGTCGGCCTCGGTCGCCGACACCCGCTTCTTCTTCTTCTGCTGCTGCTGCTGGTTCTTCTTCGGTTTGGCTTTTCGAACGGGCCGTGATGACCATCATGATGTACCTCTCCGATGGATGTAGGGTTAGAATTTGGGGACGAGATTAGGTGGATTTGGGAATTAAGGTTTTGGGTCTATAGGAGAAGAAAGGAGAAGGAAGAGGAAGAATAGGAGAATGGAGATATAGAGGAGAAAGATGAGAAGGGAGATGTAGATTTGAGCTCTCCTTCTCCATCGGCTGGTGGATGAGAGAGATGGAGAAATATAAAGTAGAAGAAAGAATCGGGAAATAAATGAAACGGGATGGAATGACTAACGTCAATATAGATTTATATTTCAAAAAATTTACCAAAATGGCAGCTGAAAAAATCGTGCCAATTTTTTTAGGCATATATTAGTTGATGATTATTACCGAACCATCACTAAATAAAATGATGTTTCTTGACGGATCCCCTAAAACCGTCAACTATTATGTTGTATGATTGCTAAATTGTCATAAAATAAGGCATTTCTTGATGTAAGGCTAAATCTGTCAAGATAACCCATTTTCTTGACGGTTTTTCACGACCATCAAATTATAAACTGTCAAGAATTGTCATTTTTCTTGTAGTGCCTTAAGGAAAAGGTCCAAATTGACTTAAGGTTTAAGCTAATTAATAGGTCCTAAATGATGTGCTAGCTAGATTAGAGTATAACTTAAGTTGTCTAACCTCTCTAACAAGTTTCTTTGGCCATGGCTAACATCTACACAATGTAGTTCTAAGGTTTCACTGGCAAATGACAAAATCATAATACATCAAATTAAATAATATAAAAAAATAAAAATAAAACTTACCAATTACCAAAATACCTTTGTTGTAGGATGTGGTGGTGACAATAATCAACACATAATCTTGGTGTACCATCCTTCTTCTTCACAAGAAGCATCGGGGCTCCCCTAGGTGATCCACTAGCATGAATGAATCCCTTGATTCTGAGTTCTTCAATCATCTTGTAAAGGATCTCCAATTCTGATGGTGCGATTCTATAGACTCTCTCTGATACTAGTGCCGTCCCTGGAATCAAATCAATAGTGAACTCTATCTTTCTTTGTGACGGAAAGCTTGGAAGCTCTTCGAGAAATACGTCAGAAAATTCTTCTACTACTCTGGAAAACTGAACTGCTTCTGCTACTGCCATTCGCAAGACTGGTGGAGAATGTTCTACTTTGCCTCTGGAAAATGAAAACTCTACTTCACCGGGAATACCAAAAATAATCTTGCAAACATGGCAGTTTATTCTTGTATACTGATCCTACAACCAATCAATTTCTAGGACCATATCATAGTTGGCCATCGAAAATTCTATCAATCTAGCGGAGAACTCTCAACCGCTAACTACAATTCAATACGAGAAAATAACACTATCTACTCCCATAAGACCGTTACCAGTAAGGATGTTGAGTTTTACTGATAATGACTTGGGCTCCAATCCTATCCGTGTTGCGAATTATGCAGACATAAATGAATGCGATGCACCTGAATCAAATAATATTATTGCGAGCAAAGAGTTGACGAGAATAGTACCCGCCACCACCACCTCACCTGATGCCAATTCTTCTGCTACCATCAGAGTCATAGCTTGACCCCATCCTTTTGGTGTTGGTCCCCTTTGCTGGTTACCTCTCTACCTGTTCGGAACCTAGGCTTGAGTCTGAACATAATATTGTGGCCTTTGCTGCTGGAATGCTTGAGCCTGAGACAACAATGGCCTCGAAAGCTGGTACCGATACTGCACTGGTGTTGGTGCCCTAACCGATGGGCTAGTTAGGGTTGATGAAGATGAACTAGCTCTATTCAGGCAGGAACTGATTCTGTGGTCCGATGTCCCACAAGCTAAGTACAACTCTTGTGGTCTGCGATATTCTGAAATCATATGCCCTGGCTTTCCACAATGAGAGCAGCCCATCGGAGAAGACTGCTTCTATTTCTGTTACTGAGGGCACGTTGGAGTCGAGTGCTGAACCGACGAAACTGTGGTCACCCTCCTAGGAGCTCCAATAGTCAAGGCTCTAGCTGCCAGAGCTAGTGCTGATGACTGAGATAACTGTCCATGGTGCCTCTTCCGTCCTCTAGTTCGATCTACTATCCTCTATGAAGTATATTCATGATGGAAATGGGGATTCCTAGGACCCTTCTTTTGGTGTGCGTATTGATCGATAGAAAGTTAAACGGATCTAATACGTGTTCTAAACATTCATAGGCGGAAACTAGGGTTCACGAATTATACCTGCGACGAAAAGGAGACAAGTAATTCCTGGCAATCTCGAGCGGACGACCCCAAGATCTTCTGCACGTATTCCTTCCTCGAGTTGGACGTCGTGTGGGCGACGATCTCCCAACCTTTTCTTCTCCTTGGCAGCCCTCTCTTTCTCTCCTTACGTGAATCACAAATTTAGAGAAAGTTTCAGATTTCTGATCAGTAATCTGGCGGCTAGAGAATAGAGGATATATATATAGGCTACGGCAGGGACCATGAGGAGAAATTAGGGTTAGGCCTCCTAACGGATCTGGATATCCCGTGTTCAGCCCGAACACACAATCTAGGCCCATTAACAATAGCTCGGTCTACTAATGAGCTATTGTTGCACTACCTCCCTAATCCCAAATTATGTTTGTGGGCTCCTTTTATTATATGCTCGTTTGGCTTCCCATGTTAAGATATCGTATGTCCGTCGATCAAATTAAGTTACTGACAACTATATTGATTCGACATCTTTTATCCTTAAATAGTACCGCTCAACTTTATTTGTCATGTCGGATATAATCCACCTGCAGGGTTTACATGACAATCCTTATGAGCTCCTTAAGGGGACATCATCAACCCGATGTATCGGGATATGGATTCTATTTACAATCAACAGCCCAACATACATACAATGTTATTACCCAATTCATAGAGGTTGTTGATCCATAATGAATCTTACTCATTTATGAGTCAAAGTAATGCACACTGTATATACATGTTCGTTATTATATCTGGATTAAGAGCACAAGCATCCATAATAACAGAGGTGTTTGTTCTCTTATGTAGTCAGTACAAAGAGAACAACCTCAAGTGGTCCTGTTCAATACACACAAAGTGTACTAGTGTAAATCTATAGTCAAGATAGACTAATACCAGATTACACTACAACCTTTCCAATAGATTGTCCAAGTCCATCTAGGTTGTGAACTATTTATATACTCTATAGGGAACTGATAATATGATTTTCTGTGTGATACCACACACCATATTATCTATAATATAGAATATCAGACATTTGCATTAACACTTGCAACAAATACAATATGCAAACATTTGCCCATATGATTCTCATTCAAAATTTAAGGAAATAAGGTTACTACAAAAGTGATGTTTTTAGTATATAACCCTAACAATTCATGCCTCCTAGCTGTTCGTAAAATATCATCGATTGTCTGGTGCTCAAACTGCTCCACTGCTAGAATAATCTCTAGGTGGAGTCCCTGTTGGAATTGATGTGCTGTCTAATTCGGTCCCTACCAAGGTGGGAACAAATCGACTATGCCTTAAAAACTCGGCCGCATATCCATCGACCATCCTTTCCATCTGTTTGAGATTGTTGAACAATGTCTGTAGATCATAGCGAGCTACTGCATCAAAGTACTTCGTTTGAACTAGAATACTAGAGAGTAGGGGACATACACAATCAGCTACGTACACTGGAGTGCAACACACTTCGTAATACGGTCACGACTGTCTAGATACATGAGGGTTAAACTACAATCTGTGAGTCTCTTATGGTCAAGAATAAGCTTAGTGTCTCAAACTTAAGCAAGCAAATAGTTGTGCAAGATGTTAGATTATCAGACATACAAAGTAAAACATTCCAAATATTACATATTCAGATGATCATGAAGCTAGTCATACAAAATGCGAAGACTAGCAAGAGTTAAGTCATACATGATCAATCCTAGGATTTGTCAATCATGTAACAGCCCTTAGACAGATAGAATTTAAAGTTTCCAATACGAGCTAACACTTGTTCGGCGGCTAAACACCTCAAATGAATAATTTATAATAGAGTGGGAGAGCAAAATAAGAAAATCCATTCGTTGCCTCGGTTACTTCTAGTGTTCACCATCTAGCTGGAAGGCACCTAGATCCTCGGGTGCTACTCCGAAATCTGGCCACACGAAACCAGCTAGGTCAGAACCCAGAAGAGCATGTCCCATAAGGGAGGCTCCACTTATGAACTAAAACCAACATAAAAATGAATAGAAGAACTAATAAAATAACATAATTAAATAACATGAAAGACAGAGTTAAAAGAACACACTAGCCTGTATTAGGAAAACAAGAGGTGGAATATAATTCTCATGTTAATCATGAGACAATCATTCAGGCGTGACCAATCAAGTCCCACGGCTTGCTATCGTTAGCTAACTAGGGTTATCACAGGCCTAGTTACTAACAAGATGCTGTTGAGATATTCTCGCAGTCACAAGCCCTACAGACTATCCAGGTTATCCAGGCGGAGGTTACAAGAGTTTATCAAGATTTGAGAGTACTTTTGGTTTACAAGGAGTGCAGCACATGACAGTATGCTGAAAATGCGTCCTACTCGACGGCAGGCTACAAGTCCACATGTGTGGCCGGGATAAAGGGATCGTCTGTAACTGAAAAATTTCTATATGAACTACTTGATCAATCTAGTCGTTAACCTAGTCAGATTCATTATGAATCTCTGACCGTGGTAACCAGAAATCTATGTCCTAGACAAGATACAAGACGAGATAGTTAGCTTGTACAGTCACAATCAAGAAAAATCAATCAAGGAGTCAAGACAAGGGTTACAATTAGCAAGATAGGAATAACTGTCGCAACATCAATCAAGATTTCACATATCATGTCAGGTTTACTTGTCATGTCAGGAGTACTTGTCAAGAGTGTGCCTCGACGGGCCACTATCTATCAAGTTGGGATCATGTTGTCATGTTCAAGTTCAAGTTACTTCCTCAAGATTTTCAAGTCAGATCGTCGTAATTTAGGCCAAGTACAGAAAATATACAAAGAGGATCAAGAACTATGATTGAAACTATCAGTCGAATATGAAATCTAGTAAAGGTGAAACAAGAATATTCTTGAAGTCAAGATGAAGATCTACAACTTTTATGTTTTGAGTTTGACAAGATTTCAGCAACAAAATAGCTTAAACAAGAAAAAATAGTCATTTGGATGTATTCGAGTACGGGCGCGCGGCGCGCGCGAGCAAAATTGGCTATGGCGCGTACGAGCAAAACTGGCTTTGGCGTGCGGAGCGGGAGAGCGCAGCACGCAGGCGCACGGCAAGCGAATCGCGCGGGCGTGGCGCACGAAAAGCGCGGCGCGTGCGGACCAAATTGGCCCCGCTGCGTGCAGCGCGAGAGTACGGTGTGCAGGCGCACGACAAATAAATCGCGCAGGTGCGCGCGGACCAAATTGGCCATGCCGTGCGACAGAGAATCGCACGGGCGTGCGACATAAAAAACGCGCAACGCGCGCGGACCAAATTGGACATGGCGCGCGAAGCGCTAGAGCACGGCGCGCAGGGGCGCGGCAGCGAATCGCGCGGGCGCGCGACGCGTGAAACGCACAGCACGCATGGACAAAATTGCGCACGGGACGCAGATGCAAGCCGCGCTGGCGCGCGGTACTGTTCATCGTCCCAGCAGCACCGAAGATGTGCGGGAACCAATAAACACAAAAAATGTCATAACTTTTTCAAAATAAGTCGAAATCAAGCGGTTCAAAAGTCAAAATTTGGTAGAATTGTATTTTCCACAACATGCATCTTTTAGTTTTTGGAAATAACAAATTTTTTGAGATCAAAACCAAGAAAAACAAGAAAAAGTTAAAACTTAGATTTGAAAAAATATATCCATCAAAACCGAAAATTTTAAGTTCTAAAGATGCTTAGAATCATGTAGGGAAGGAGACTGAACAATAAAAATAAAGATCCTTCATGGACCAAGTTGTACTTGCCTAGGGTTTGGTGGAGGAATACCCAAATTACTCAATTGTATCTTCCAGATGGAGCTACTAAACGCACAATTGAAAAACAAGTGATCTACATTTTCATCTTGCTCAGAGCATAGTACACATTGATTACCATCAATATTGACTCCAAATTTTAGGAGTCTATCCATGTTGAGCAGTCTGCCTTTGAGGACTTTGTAGAAATGTAGTTGGACTTTGACAACACTCCTTTTAAGCCAGGTAAACTCAAATCAAGGAGCAATAGGATGCTTCGGACGAAGGTCTTCGTACATATCACAAATTCGGAATCCACTATGACTTCTGCTGCTGCCATCCGTTGAAATATCCAGTAGTCCCGCTCAGCATTCGCATCCGGTTGTGTCGAACATTTCCTTAGAAAATCGATCTCCTTGATCATTTGGACCACATGTCTGACCACTAGGGATTAAACATTTAAATTATATTCTGTCCTCCCTAACATAAACTAAGCACTAATAATTACACACTTCCAATTACAATAAATATTCACAATCTCAAAAAACTTCAAAATATTTTATATTATTTTAAAATAAATTGGTCATGTAACTATATATTTAAAAAATATATATAAAAAAATATATATGTGCAATTTACTGTAAAACAAAAGTTATACGTATACTAATTAATAAGCATCTTAATAAACTGGCAATACATTGATGAAGCATCCATGCATGCATCATATAAACCATCAGTTGATAAAATTATTCTACGTACGTACGTGGACAACCAAAATCCATGTGGTTTGATGGAGACCTAGCTGACCTGACCAACTTCATATCATACTTCAATTTTTTTAAATTATATAAATTGTTATTTTTGAAATATTCTCTTTATATATTGACACACAATAACACAACCCAAAAAATACACCAAATTTGTACTCCAAATTAACCTCATTTTTTCTCCCTTTATTTTCCTTTATTTCCCTCCTTTTTTTCTCTCGGTATGTCCAATTGGGTTAGTATTCGCGAGTTATAAAATATTTCAAATTTGGAGAGCCTATTAGTTTGCTAGTAATTTTTTTAAGTGTGAATAAGCATCCATTTTAATTTTTAAGTATTATAAGTTTTGACTAAAATAAAAATGTAGCAAGCATACTCTTAATCTTTAACACTTGATTGAGACTTGAGTTAGCTGTAGGGATTTTCGTACACTACTGTCACCATCTATTTATCCCATTCAAATATATTAAATGTAGATCAATTAATTATAATGGAAGTTAGTTTGGAACCAACTAATTAGTAATGTCCAAGTTGTATTTAAATAAAGGGGTGCACACATGCAAGCATGTAGAGCCAAGCTAACAGTTGGTGTTGACCTTGCATGCTTTGTTTTGGTATTTGAATTACAAAGTCAACTTATCTTTAGTATTTGGTATAAGAAAAATTATTAAGCCAAAAAATTTATATTTTCGGCAATCAAAATTTTTGGGATTAAATGTGTAGAAAAATTATACTTATATGTTTTGTGAAATATTTTTTAGAATATATATTTCATATAAAAATATATAGTATGTTTATTATTATTATTTTTTGTGATGTTCGACATAATGCAGAAAATTTTATGCACGTTGTAATACATGCCATTTGGATCCACTGTCTCCAATTTTTACACACACACACACATCCACACGCCTTTCATGCGGTTCGATTCCGACACCATCTGCCTAGCCAAATATGTTATACCTCTCCTCACCATCTATTTATCCCATTCAAATATATTAAATGTAGATCAATTAATTATAATGGAAGTTAGTTAGGAACCAATTAATTAGTAATGTCCAAGTTGTATAAATAAAGGGGTGCACACATGCAAGCATGTAGAGCCAAGCCAACAGTTGGTGTTGACCTTGCTTTGTCATGGTATTTGAATTACAAAGTTTTTTTTTTCTGAAAGAAAAAAAAAACAACTTTGTAATTACAAAGTCAACTTATCTTTAGTATTTGGTATAAGAAATATTATTAAGCCAAAAAATTTATATTTTCGGCAATCAAAATATTTGGAATTAAATGTGTAGAAATTTATATTTCTATGTTTTGTTATATAATTATTTTTTAGAATATATATTTCATATCACAATATATAATATGTTTATTTATTTTTTTCTTTTTTTTGATGTCTGACATAATGCAGAAAATTTTGTGCACGCTGTAGTACATGTCATTTGGGTCCATTGTCCCAATTTTTATACACACACATCCACACGCCTTCCACGCGGTTCGATTCCGACACTGTCCGCCTAGCCAAAGAAAGTTATACTTCTCCTCACTAACCATAAAAGTCAGATGAGTTTTATATATAATATGTTTAATTGATAATTAATAAATATATTTGATAGTTATTTATTTTATTTCTAATTTTTTAGGAGTTGGTTAAGGTGATATGATTTTATCCAAGAACATGGTTCAAGCATATTGACATCATAGTTTCTTTTTTCTTTTCTTTTTTTACTTATAAACTAACATTTACGATTCTATCTAGTTTAAAATAACCCAAACCCATTCCAATCGAAATCGGACCTAAAAACAAATTTAAAAAAATCACATGATATTATCTAACTAAACATATTTCAAAATTCTTAGAAATATATTTATAGAAAATTTCAATTAAAATATATTAATATCATATTTAAATTATTTTAATATAATTTAAATGCATATCTAAATTTTCAACTATATCAGAGAAACTCTTTTTTTTACCAATTAAATTATCCAAAAACAAAAACAAAAATTTGACGAAAATTATTTGCACAAAAAACACTTGCAAGACACGAAATGTGCCAATTTTATAGTAATCTCAAGGCATAGATTTCTTGTTTATAATAAAAAATACGAAAAATTTCATGAAAAGCATAAAAGTTTTAAAAAAAAAATGCCTAAATGACACTAAGTTTAGGGGAATTGTAAGGAGAGCATCATCGTGCCTTAAAATAGGACGACAAAAAAATAAACGTCCTAATTTACGACGTCCAAAAAAATCCGATTAATTAGCTTCGTCCATGCCCTTAAACAAGGCCACTTAAAGCACAGTTAGAAGCTAAAAAATAAAAAAGCACGGTTAGAAGTCCAAAAAGAGAATTAAAAAGTGGCGCCCTAAAGAGGGGCGTGTAAAAAATTTTGGCGCCCAAATGAAGGGCGCCAAATTTTTTTTTTTTTTAATATTTCAGCGCCCAAAAGAAGGGCGTAGAATTTTTCTATCGCTGACCCATGCGTCCGGAAGCTGCCGCATGGCTGCTTGATACTGCCCCCCGTGTGCCCCGTGGCTGCTTACCCTGCCGCATGTGTCTGTTTTTCATAAATAAATTCCTTTATTTATTGTGTATCTGGAAAAATTACAACTGTAGGAATCTGATCTAGAAGACGATCACTTTATCCCTTGGACTATGCGAAGAAGAAAAGCTCTCAAAATTTTGACTGTGGATAACTATGTATCTGTACAATGAATGAGAAAAGAACTCTATTTATAGAGTCAAATATAATAACTGAAAAGATAACTGTCTTCACAGCCTGTGCTTAGTTGAAAATCACGCAGGATTTAACATACGCAAGGTTGTGAGCAGTTACTGGACGTGGCCTGTAACTGTTGGACACATGGCGATCATGCATGAGTCGTGTGCAAGTTACAGGACACGCAGGCGAGAGATCAGTGGCATGGCTGCCACGTACTCCAATTTGATGAAATCTACGCAGACTTGTTGAAGACAAAATCCACGCAGACTCGGGGCAGAAAGCTTCAAAATCTACGCAAACTTGGGGCAAGAAGCTTCAGGATCCACGCAGACTCGAGGCAAAACGCTTCAAAATCCACGCAAGCTTGAGGAAGAAAACTTCAGAATCCACGCAAACTTGAGATGAAGATCTCACAATACACGCAGACTTGAGGAAGAAAACTTCAGAATCCATGCAAACTTGAGATGAAGATCTCATAATACACGCAGACTTGAGATAAGACTGCCAGCTGTCTTGATTCGGCGTGCCTCGACTGACACAAAATCTCTGACAGTGATTGCTTTTGTCAGTCGCATTAAATGACAAGAAGCTCTTTTGGTACGTCAACTTGACGAAGGTTGAGTCTTGCTGAAGAAGATTTCGAAAATCACGCAATAGACGGCTGTGATCTCTCGAATTCTGTGCATACGTGGCATGCGAGGAGACATTCTTCGACTGTCGTGCTGTCAGTCATGATGAAATTTTGACAAATAATGAGCTGTCTCTTCAGCATGATTTGTAAATATTTGTCCTGATCAACTGAGCGTGACTTTTGACTCTGTCCTGATCAACTCAACGTGACTGTTGGACTTGTTCTGATCAACTCAGCGTGACTGTCATTTTTGAGGCCTACAAAACTCCCTTCAAAGTTTTCGAAAAATGATAAATTATTTCGAAATACTTTGAAAACGAGATGATAAAATGAATTCAGTCACGCTGAGATGACTTCAAATTTTTCGGAAGTCGAAAAGACTTCGAAGTTCTTTGAAAACATCCAAATGAACTTATTAAATGTCATAATGACTCTTCGTTCTCCGAGACTGATTGCATCCAATTTATGGTGGAATATGAATCGCCGGCGAGCTCTGTTATATAAACAGGGAGAAGATTCATTTTTAATCTTCATCTTACGTCAACATGACACCAAAGGAAGAAGCTGAAGAAGAAGCACGCAAATTGGGTTTTTGTTCCCATGGTGATCCCACTTTTGAGGGTAAGGAACCGGAGCCCCTAATCTTCGAGTTCAAAGACGATCCCATGCATTTAGCCAAGAATTTTGTGAGCTATTTTAGTCTGGATGGCTCGTCTTCTTCTGACGGACGCAGCCTTGCAGAGCAGCGTGAAATGTTGAAGGCTCTGTTACACCGCATGGGGGTTAAGAACGTAGAAGAACTGGGCACTAAGCTCAGTCGCTCTGCTAAATAGAGCGTGTCTTTTATGCTTTTGTCTTCTTTTGAAAATGTTGCACTTCTTCTTTTGTCCTTTGTAAGGCCATCAGTGCCTGTCTTGAAGAATGTAGTACAACTTTTGTGTTTGAACAGCGTGTATTAATGAAGAATGTTAATTAGCACTCTTTGACTGTTTCCAATGTTGCGCTGTCTTCCAAAGCACACGTGTTATTCATTCCATGGTTTACGAGCACTATTTACGTGGATCTTTTCCAAGAATAAGCTTGTACTTTGTTCTTTAAATAAATAGCTGAGTTTCAAAGATACTCATCTCTCATTCTTCTTCTTTTTCTCTGAGAATGAAATTTTTGGGAGATTTCATTCTCAAACAGGAAAGCAATGCTTTCTAATGTTCGATTTCTGCACACTGTATCAAACATGAGTTTGCCAATTCTTAGCACCAATCTTGAAGGTAAGTCCAGGCTGATGTGCTCCACAAATTCCATCATGTGCTTCGCGAATAATTTGTTGAGCCTCGTCACCGGCAACACATCGAAGAAGTAAACCATCATAAGCTCGACGATATAAGGTCTTTGTTGTATGATTATAATAGAATCGGAGTGATCGTCGTCTGATAGATGCTGCCTCACTCGGATCATCCGGAAGAATATCATACAATACGAAATCTAAGAAAGGAAGTCTCCAATCCGTATTCGTATTTTGATTCTCGGCTGAGTTACTGAAGATGAATTCTATGTTGGAATCAGATGAAGATGATAAAGATTTACGACTAAATCCAAATCCTCTTGTTGTGTTGACGTCATGAGATGTTGATTCTTCAATGTCAACTGGAAGTCCTAGGGTCAGGTTATTTTCAAGATGAAATAATTCTCGATTGCGAACAATAATCATTTGTTGTCGTCTAATCGGGATAGCCAACACCGCTGCATGATTAGCTAGAGCATCAGCTTCTGTGTTACATGCTCGCCTAACATGTTCAATGAAGAATTCTTCAAACGAAGAAGCCATAGATATAGCTGATCTATGATAAGGAACCAGATCTTGATGGCGAACTTCATAAGTACCCCTTATCTAATTAACAATGAGTTTAGAGTCTCCTACGCCTCCAAATGTTGAATATTTAGATGTTTAGCGAGTTGAAGACCAATGAGTAATGTATTGTACTCAGCTACATTGTTTGAACATGGCTGATCGAGAGAATAAGCTCTTTGGATAGCAAGACCTTCTGGCAATACAAGAACGATTCCAACTCCAGCGACAATATCACCATTAGGACCTATCCTTGAAGCTCCATCAAAGAATAAATGCCAAGTAGGATCTTCTTCAGCAATTTGGTTTGAATTTAGGACTTCATCTGGAATTTCGTCATAGAGTTTTGAATCTTCTGGAATTGAATGAGCAGCCAAAAAATCAGCTAAAGCTTGTCCTTTGATTGACTTCTGAGGAATATAATGCATGTCATACTGAGCAAGTAGGATTCCCCAGTTAGCTAATCGAGAATTCAAAACACTGGGTTTCTTCATCATGATCCGTATAGGATTGATCCTGGAGATGACATGAATAGTCTGGCCAATGATATAATATCGTGTCTTTTGAACAGCGAACATCAAGGCTAGACATTCTTTTTCGACCGGTGAATATCGAGGTTCAGCTCCGGTCATAGTATGACTGAGATAGTAAATAGCTTGTTCATGACCATTTTGATTCTTTTGAGCGAGTAATGCACCCAATGAATGACTCATTGCTCGAGTATATAGGAGACATATAATTCCTGAAACGGGAGGTACCAATACTGGAGGGCTCATCAGATATTGTTTTATATCATCGAATGCTTTCTAACATTCATCATTCCAGACAAAAGAAACACCTTTCTTCATAAGTTTATTGAATGGTCTGCAGCGTCCTGATAAATTAGAGATGAATCTTCTGATATAAGCGATCCTTCTTTGAAATCCTCGTAGCTCTTTTAAGGTGCGTGGAGGACGCATCTCTTGGATGGCTTTGATCTTCTCGGGATCCACGTGTATACCTTTAGAGGTAATGACGAAGCCGAGAAATTTACCACTAGAGACGCCTAAGAAGTACTTAGTAGGGTTCATCTTTAATTGATGCTTACGCATTAGATCAAATATAGTCTTCAAATCTTGGATATGATCCTCCTTTTGTCGACTTTTGACTGCAATATCATCAACATAGCATTCGACTGTTTTCCGTAAATGTTCACGGAATATAGTGCTCATAGCTCGTTGATAAGTTGCTCCCACATTCTTGAGACCGAATGGCATAACTGTATAACAGTATGTACCGATCGGCGTTCTGAAAGAAGTGTGCTTCTCGTCGTCTGGAAATATTTTAATCTGATTGTACCCAGAATACCCGTCCATGAATGACATCCGTTCAAATCCACAGGTATTATCAATCATGACATCAGTGATTGGTAGAGGGAATTCGTCTTTAGGGTATGCCGCATTGAGATCGCGGAAGTCTATGCATACTCTGATCTTGCCAGTCTTTTTAAGGACAGAAACTATGTTAGCCACCCAATCGGGATGTTGTTCCTCTCTAATAAACCCGGAGGTTATGAGTTTATTGACTTCAGTTTCAATTGCATCCATAATGTCTGGACGAAATCGTCGCTGTTGTTGTTTGACCGATTTAGCATTCGGCAAGATATTGAGCTTGTGAGTTGCAATTTGTGGATCAAGTCCTGGCATATCTTCATAACTCCAAGCGAAGACATCGATGTAGTCACGAATGAGTTTGATCATGTCTTGCTTATCAGTTTCTGAAAGACTTTCACTGATGAATATTGGTTTGGGAGATCCCTCTTCACCAACATCTATTTGAACAAGTTTGTCTTCAGTCGGAGGTTCTTTTTGCTCGAAACGGAACTCCCATTGATTATCTAATCTTTGGGCCCATTGTTCTGATTCAGGTGAGATTTCAAACTCTTCTTCGTCTTCATCACTTTCTTCAGAATGGTCAATGGAAACCATATTGGAAGACAGAAGGTTACAGTAGAAGTCACCGATACTTGTATCGGAATCCCAAAAGGTAGTACTGGAAGAATCAGATCTCTTATCTTCGTCAGATTCGGGATCTTCATGAACAATATTGATAAAAGGAGTAGGAGCAATATAGCCCAATCCGTATTTTGTCCTTCCATATTTCAGAGGAGGAATACGAACATGCATTTTTTTTCCTTTTCCACTATTGAGGCCAGTTCTGAAGTCATAGCTCATATTTTTGATGATGTCTTTAGATTGCTGACTATAGCGACGTAGTTGTAATCTTCCAGTATCATCGTTTTTGTCATCATCTTCTAAATCAGAAGGACTTTGGGGCCCTTTGTAAAAGAGTATTGGAATGTCTCCTGGCTTTCTGCTGGGAACTAGAAAGTATGAAGATTGTACAGGTTCTAGAGATACATCTGTATGAATAGTCTGTACAACTCCTATGGTTATTGTGCTCAAGTCATCTAACAAATGTAAATAACTATGAACATAATTGCACACATCAACGTACTACAAAGATGGAGACTTTTCATTAAATGTAAAAGCAGCAATATTTACATTGGGAGAAGGCTGAGCCTTAGAGATTTTAGCCAAGTCAATGACTAAAGGGGGAGAAGAAGAACGAGAAGGAACGTTGTTTCGATTAAGATCGATAACAAATGGCTCAGAAGAGGTGAGCTCCCTTGAAGCTTGAGATGGAAGAATAATCCGCCCTCGAACTGGAATTAGCAGAGTATCCTGTTTCACATGTGGAGATACAGGAATTGCAGTACGCCCACTGACAGGAATAATCATTGTGTCTTGAGCAAACGACTGAGGTAACGGAGAAATCCGTCCACTCACCGGAATGATGAAAGAACCTTCTCTAGAGAGTTTGGGAGATTGTTGCTGAGTAGTTCGACCTTTAACAGGAATTATTAAGGTCTCACTTTGTGAATCCTCTTTCTCCATAGCTTGTATGACCCTTGTATACTCTTTTTTGTATATTCGGGAATCATTGAAATAAGCTTCAACCCCATGGAAGGGATTTATGTCAGCAACTTCTTTTTGTACTCTTCCATTGCTATCAATGTATTTAAAACACTGATGAAGAGTAGAAGGCACCACATTATTTTTATGAAGAAAGGGCCTCCCCAGAAGAAGATTATAGGATCCCACGATCTCGATCACATAGAAAGTGGCTTTGGATCTGAAATCGCCTATTTGAAGCTTCAGATGAATCTTTCCCAAAGGCTCGCTTCAGCTTTGATTGAATCCCAGGATAGTAGTAACCGTCTTGGAGAGTTTGTGAAGAGGGATTTTTAGTTCATCCAATAAGCTCTTTGGCATTATGCTTATAGCAGACTCTGGGTCAATGAGGATACGATCTATCTTCATCGTATCGATATAACCGGTGTAGTAGAGAGGTCGATCATGTCGATTATCCTCCAGTAGCATGTCGTCTTGTGTAAAGGTGATATTTGGGATAATCTCCAATACACTGTTGTAATGTAAGTAAGTGGCAGGTTCTGCATCTGGCTTCTTCAATTGTGCAAGACAAGAGTCTGCTTGAAGAAGTGCTTCACTTAACGTCTCCCGAGTTTCTTTAGAAAGACGTAGAAGTTCAAAGAGGGACATTCTAGCTGGAGTATTAGCAAGTTGAGCTAGAATGTCGAAGTTGTAAGGCTTCTGAAGCCCAAGAGGAGGGGACTTCTTGATTGGTTTATCAAACCGAGCCTGTTGTTTGCCTTTCTCCAGAGCTGTGGGCTTGGAAGAAACAGGTTCAACTGGTGTAGTTGAAGGAACAGGTGCAGTAGATGATTCTTCTTCAGGAGGAACATTAGGAGCATCTTTATCAGCTGGAGGGATATCAGGAGTATCCTCAAGATTCTTGGAATAATCCTTTAGATAAGGTTTCCCTGTTCGAGTAGCAAGTGCTTCTTCCTTCTCTTTTGGCTCTGTATCAGAGGTAGATCCAAGAGAAGTCATATGACATGACTTAATTTTTTCAGCCTTCTTGGACTTTCGAGAAGTAGTCCTTTGAGGAGATTCAAAATCTGTCACTAGATCAGGATGAATCCACATAATTTCTCTTGTTTCCAAAGTAATTGGTACTAATCCTTCAGATTGTGGAGGAGGAATATTTACTATCTCAAGAGTTGCCTTGGGAATAGGAACGATCCCACTTTCAAAGAGTTGAGGAGGGAAATCTCCGAATTGCATAGAGACGACGTTGGAGGTGACGGTCTTCTCTTTTGGAGTAAGAGAGATAGCTCCAGATTTAATCATTTCTTGGATCTTTCCTTTCAGTACATAACATGTACGAATTGTGTGACCCAACATTCTGTGATATGGGCAGTATTTGGGATGATCTGTCTTACTAGCTTCATCAGGTTTCTTGATTTCAGGTAATTGTATTTTATTACCTTTCAGCAGACATTCAAAGATACCAAGGACATCGTCATCATCGAAAGAGTATTCTTCTTTGGGGCGAGGTGTTCTTGGTTGTTGAGTTGTAGAGGTAGGAGAAGTTTGAACAGTTGATGCATCTTTGCTCTGAAGATTAACTTCAAGAGTTTCTTTTCCTTTGCGAATATTGTTTTTATTGTTAGTACCTTGACTTGTTTCTTTGGGAGTCATCTGCACTCCTAAACCTTTGAAGGTTTCAGCACTAATTTCTGCAGCCTTGGCACTAACTATGAAAGAAGGCCAGTCTTGGAATTGGGTGGATCCTGTCCACATGCTGATGATTGGCAACAAGTTTGATTTGTATGTATCGTTGGTGACAGCATTAGGAGTTCCAAGAGGCATCTTCAGAGCTTCTCTTCGAAACCGTTCAATGTAATCCTCTGTAGTTTTATTATTTTTCTGCTTGATTCTAATAAGAGCAGACATAGTCATGTCATTGAGCCCTTCATAGAACCGTTCAAGAAACATCTGTTTGAAACCGGCAAATGAGGTAATGCTCCCATCTGGGAGACTTCTATACCATTCATAAGCCGTTCCCTTGAGACATCCAACAAACACCCGAGTAAGGAGGGCGTCGCTTGGTTGCAATTGATCAGTCATCACTTCAAAGTGATTAATAAACTGACTTGGAGAAGTGGTTCCATCATAGAATGAGATAGTAGGAGGCTTGTATTTAGGAGGATACGATACTTGCTTCCATTCTATCGGATAAGGTTGCTTGATGCCTAACCTTTGTAAACCATCTTTCTGTTTGAATGCTTCGAATTGAGTTTTGAGATTCCTCAATTCTTCATTAACAACTCCGGAGGATTGTGGAGTTGTAGCTTGTAGAGAATAGTTGGGAGGAGGAACACCATTATAAGCACTACCCCCAGCTCCAGAGAGACTAGGGTTTGGTTGAGCTGGTCCAGGAGTATTGGATTGTACTGTTGGAGGAACTTGTACTGGACTCATATCAGCGTCAGTTGGTATGGCATCTGGTACAGTCTGTCGATTTTGCAACTGAGCTGTCATGAGTTCATACATTGATTTCATAGTATCAGCCATAGACTTCATTTGCTGTTCCAAAGAAGCAATTCTTTGATCTTGAGGAGTCAAGGAAGAGGAAGGTTCATTGTTCAATTCATTATTTCCATCCACCATATACGTCATGACTGTACGAGGGATTATTGATGAACTGGTGGATGTTGTTTGTTCTGAATTACTGCTTCGTGCATCAAAGTCATTTATAGGAGAACTACCCCCAGTAGGAAGAGGTGGGAAGTTAGATTCTCCCAGAAATTCAGAATCATCTTCAGAGATCAAATTTCTTTGACTAGAAGCTAAGACTCTTGCTCTGGTGTTTCTATATACTCCATCTGGACTATCAGCTCTACCCTCAGTATCCCGAGAGGTCATGTTGACAGAAGCAAACAAAGGCTTATCTTCATCAGGCATAGGTTCACACTGAATCCGATTAAAGACAGATTGTCGTTTTGTTTGACATCTGCATTGCATTGTGACTCTTGGCTGGAAGTCACATTCATGATCAACATGGTCATAAGCCATTGATTGACATCTGTATTGAATTATAACTCTTGGATAGAAGTCACATTCAGCATGGTCCTTTGACACAGAATCACTCCTTCTCTTCTGTTGAAGATATTCTCGTAAATCTGTTTGTGAAGATTGAGGAGTATATTTCCTGTTCTTGGGTCTTGATGGCTCTTGATTATATAGAGAATGATTAATATGAGCCACATAGTTTCTTGCATACTTTGCATCTGGATCTCTTATCCTTGTTTCTAACTGGTATGGTTTCTTAACACCAGAAGTGTTAATTTTTGTTCTTAGATCAGTTAGAGGTAACACATTAGTTTTGGAAACATGGAGTTTTCCTTCCATTGATCTGGATATTTGCAGAGAAGGAAAAGTTGAACCACCCCCTTGATTAGGAGTTGGTAACAGACCTTTTCTAGACAAATTCTGTGCCCAATTCGAAGAAGTCATAGAAGAAGACATTAAGGAATGTTTCTTCTTAGACTCATTCAAGTTTTGAGACATAGAATGTCCAGAAGGAAGAGTAGTCAAAAGACCATCTCCTTTTCTTTGACTAATAAAATTGTCAGTCAAAGCTGTTCCTGAAGTAAAAACTACAAGAACAGAAGAAACAACTAAAGAGTTATTCCTTTTCGAAGGGACTTTGTGTGGAAGACCACCCCCAGTTCTAGTGGAACTTGGCAAAGAAGAAGAGATAGCTAAAGAGCTATTCTTCTTAGATGAAATACACGCTGAAACAGGCTTAGTTAAAGAACCAATGCTGTTAGCGTGACTTTTGACTTTGGAAGTACACGCTGGAACAGACTTGGCTAAGGAACCAGTGCTGTCAGCGTGACTTTTGGGTTTGAAATTGTACGCTGGAACAGATTTGGCTAAGGAGCCAGTACTGTCAGCATGACTTTTAATTTTGGAGACACACACTGGAACAGATTTGGCTAAAGAGCCAGTACTGTCAGCATGATTTTTGGATGTGAGATTGTACACTGGAACAGATTTGGCTAAAGAGCCAGTACTGTCAGCGTGACCTTTGATTGCTGTCATCTTCGAGCGCACAAGAGTGTGCGTGCTTGCAGTAGAGTTCTTGCCAGTGTTAGGAGTAGACACTGTGGCAGAGACTTCACCATTGGCTGCCAACTGATTCTTAGGGACATAGACAGAGTGTCCCTTCGACTTGGCAGTGATGATGGAGGCTGTAGTGGGCTTACCACTCTTAGCCCGCTGTATTTCTTCATAGGCGAGTTGATCAAATTGGATCGTCATCACCTTCTTCGTCGAGCCGATTGACGAAGTGTCGTATTGAGTTGTTGCCATCTCAGAAGAGGAGATGGTTTTTCCCAGCAGAGTCGCCAATTTGTTTTCCATAAATAAATTCCTTTATTTGTGTATCTGGGAAAATTACAACTGTAGGAATCTGATCTAGAAGACGATCACTTTATCCCTTAGACTATGCGAAGAAGAAAAGCTCTCAAAATTTTGACAGTAGATAACTATGTATCTGTACAATGAATGAAAAAAGAACTCTATTTATAGAGTCAAAAATAATAACTGAAAAGATAAATGTCTTCACAGCCTGTGCTTAGTTGAAAATCACGCAGGATTTAACATACGCAAGGTTGTGAGCAGTTACTAGACGTGGCCTGTAACTGTTGGACACATGGCGATCATGCATGAGTCGTGCGCAAGTTATAGGACACGCAGGCGAGAGATCAGTGGCATGGCTGCCACGTACTCCAATTTGATGAAATCTACGCAGACTTGTTGAAGACAAAATCCACGCAGACTCGGGGCAGAAAGCTTCAAAATCCACGCAAACTTGGGGCAAGAAGCTTCAGGATCCACGCAGACTCGAGGCAAAACGCTTTAAAATCCATGCAAGCTTGAGGAAGAAAACTTCAGAATCCACGCAAACTTGAGATGAAGATCTCACAATACTCGCAGACTTGAGGAAGAAAACTTCAGAATCCACACAAACTTGAGATGAAGATCTCACAATACACGCAGACTTGAGATAAGACTGCCAGCTGTCTTGATTCGGCGTGCCTCGACTGACACAAAATCTCTGACAGTGATTGCTTTTGTCAGTCACATTAAATGACAAGAAGCTCTTTTGGTACGCCAACTTGACGAAGGTTGAGTCTTGCTGAAGAAGATTTCGAAAATCACGCAATAGACGGCTGTGATCTCTCGAATTCTGTGCATACGTGGCATGCGAGGAGACATTCTTCGACTGTCGTGCTGTCAATCATGATGAAATTTTGACAAATGATGAGCTGTCTCTTCAGCATGATTTGTAAATATTTGTCCTGATCAACTGAGCGTGACTTTTGACTCTGTCCTGATCAACTCAACGTGACTGTTGGACTTGTTTTGATCAACTCAACGTGACTGTCATTTTTGAGGCCTACAGTGTCCCGTCTCCTTTTTTCTGCATGCATTCACCTCTTACTTTTGACCCTATTCACCTCTTTTTATGCTACTTTTGACCCAAATACAGTATAGTTTTTGTATGGTAGTGATTTTTTACCTTTTTTCGAGGTTGTTTTGACTACATTGAATCATTTTTTTGGATTGTATTGTTCAGCTAAAGTGTATATGAAGAGAAGCAAGAGAAGAATGCTCCTTGCAGAAGCAAGAGAAGAACACTACTTGGAGAAAAAGAAGAGAAGCAGAAGAAATAAAGAGAGTAGCCAATAGCTAAGTAGTTTGTTTAGTATAGTTTCAGAGATCCCGTAAAAAAATTACACCTTAAAGAAGGGCGTTGATTTTACTATACTTTTCATGCATATTATAAGTTTTGGTAAAATTAATGTATAATATTTGTTATCAATTTTATAAATGGATGTTCAAAATGACGGTCGAATACCAGGTGGACCGACTACACAGGCTATTATCCAGGAACGAGTCTCTCACGTACCAAATATGGTATTCGACAAACAGGTATTTTTAGTTAAAGTAAATTATCGTTATTATAATTGATAATTACAGGCACTAAAAAATTTGTGACATCATTTAGTTATATGATTATCAAACGGTAAAATTACGTGAGCATGGAGATTGGCACCACGGATGGCATCTCACAACTCGCCAAAAGTAACTTGTTGAATCTTTTGGCTTTTCCTATGTTTACGATATTCGTTTAAGGTGTCACGATAGAGATATATTGTTGAGTTTGATAGAGCGATGGTGGCCAGGACGCAACATATTTCAGCTTTCCTTTGGTGAAATGTCGATCACTCTGGCCGACGTGGCCATAATTTTATGGTTACCGATTACTGGTATCCCTATATATTTTGAAGATGAGAGAAGGTTTGGAGATCTTATCAGAACATATCTCGGTATGGAGCCGGAACCATATCAAGGTACTAGTTCCGGTATCAAAATGACATCGAACAAATTTTATGCATGTTTATCGGATTAGAAATACACCGGTTCCTGTAGATGCTCATCGGATTGTTGAGTTTGAGACGTACGGGGTAGAACATTTATCTCAATCGATGACATCGATACTTGTTTGTAAGTTAGTGAATCCTTTGTACTTGGGTACTTAATTTATTTGTCATGCTATAATTACATTTGTCTCAACCTACAATTACCTTTTAATATTTGTCTTGCTATAATTAATTTATGTTTACACTTGCACTGCAAGATAGTGAATCCTTTGTACTTTGGTATGGGAGTCCTCGCGTATAAAATCGACGTACGCTACCAATTTGAAGAGCCTCAATTTCCTCACCGAGCTCTGGATGATACTAGTTTGCATGTACGGAATACACAAGTAAATATAACGGTATGTGTCTAAATATTATTTAAATAAACTATGATCATGACCTATATGTGTTTCACTGAGTATGAATATAATTTCAGCTCTAAAATTGGGAAGTGATGTCCCAGGACCCAAGAGTAGATCGATCCACGTGAATTGCTAGACATGTCTTTACAATTCCTCAGCCAACCCCATAGGCCCCCAGTGCTATCATTGGAAATCCCTCAGGATCATCCTGTAGGAATTGTCAGGTACAGACATGCACAGCCTCGTAGGACACACCAAGAGGCGGACGAGGGTGCATCACAATATGGTGGGTCACAAGATACATTATATTATTCTGGATCACATATTAATCAAGAGACGGACGAGGGCACATCACAACCTGGTTGTTCGCAGTATGCTTCGAGTGTCTTTGACTGGAATTCTTATATGTACAGTGCCGATGCTTCATTTTTTGGCACAGCCCAGCGTTATCCATCTACCCAGACACCCTAGTATGGAGGGGATGACTTTCAGCCATTGCCAAGGGAGACACCAGAGGAAATGGCAGCTCGGAGAATGCGACTAGGCCTTAGGCCAGTTCCCCGTAGGCATTATGATAGAATGAATAGAGGTGAATGATTAAAAGACATGTTAACTATCAGCATTTGCAGGCATTATGTATAAATATTATTTATGACTCTTTATTTCTTTTTATAAATTTCCAAAATTACAAGATAACAAAAAAAATCAAAAAATTAATAATTACAAGATAAGAAAAAAAATCACACATTTAGAAAATACAAAAAAATCACACATTTATTGTGTCGGTTGTCTTGTGCAATTTTTCCTGTTGTGTCCAAGTCCGTTACAATTGCTGTAATGTAGATCTCTTGTCGGCAACTCCTTTGTCATAAAATGATTTTTTTAGGTCTGTCAGCTCTATGTCCAACTTTTGGTACTCCAATTTCACCTCTTACCAATTCACCTTGAGGAGTGTATGGAGATGTGATTGGTTCCATACAAGACGCATAAACACTTTTAAGTGTTTCGACAGAAAATTGAATAGGATAATAACTTTCAATTTGTAAGTTAGTAGATTCACAAGCAAAATAAGCATGTACACATGGTAAAAGAGTGTGTTGCCAACGAAAACATATATATGTTCTATTTTCTAAATGTACCACATAACATCTGCTTGTTTCATGATCAAATATTTCAAATAAATAACCTTCAATACGCAACATTTGAAAATGATGTATCTCTCTTTTGAGGCGAGCCATAGTCTTAAGCATCCTTGGACAAAAGTTTTTGTCCATATTTTTAGCATTTTGTCGATACTTTTCATGAATTGTTATGATCTTGGCTCTAATACCGTCAAGCAATGTTGTTATTGGTTTATCACGCAAATTCTTAATCCAATTATTAAACACTCTGCAATGTTGGATTGTTAATATTGAGTCTAGAACAGGGTGCATAAGCTGTTATCAAATGTGAGAAATTATAATTTTTATTATTGGTACCAACAATCCAATTTAAAAAAAGAATATCTGCGGATAATTCTTTCAAACCATTCTGTTGCGTCCACGACATTATAAGATCAGGCAAGTTTATCCGACCATTCTAGATATTTTGGTTTACTACTTCATTGACTTTTCATATTTTGTTTAAAATGCTGAATGCAAAAAAAAAGGAGAGTTAGAAAAAGTATCGCACATCGTACGAATTAATCATTTTTGCTTATCTGATATGAATGAAATACTATCCCACCGGTCAATTTTTTTTTTCAAATTGTTTAAAAACCATGTTCATGATTCGATATTCTCATTTTTAGCAATACAATAAGCAATATGATATAATTGATAGTTAGGATCATGTGCACAAGCCACAAATAATTTTTCTTGATATCTAGATGTCAAAAAAGTTGCATTAGTACTAATTATAGGTAAACAACCACTTAAAAAACCATCCATACATGCCTTAAAACAAATAAATATTCTTTGAAACACATGTAAAGCAATATCTTTCAAGATTGCCATATATATGCATCAATATAACTACCGTTGATTTCAGATAATACAAGTTCTTTGGCTCTCCAAGCTTTAGAATACGTAATATGTACTCGATAATCTCTAAGTATATCTTTACAATATGAGATGCACTATAGGAGTTGTTATCTCTAATTTTACCCATTATTTTTTCACAAATCCATGCAGCAGTAGCGTGTCGATGTTGTCCTCTTAGTAACACACCAGTACACGAATGTCGAGATTCAAATGTACGAATCTCAAAGATTGTACCGTTACCAATTGCTTTAGCATACACTCTCCAACTGCAATCTGGAGTCACAAATATATACAATTCTTTGAGAATTGTTATGTTTAGCTCTACAACTAAAATTATGAAGAATTGCTATATCATTAATAAAATTTTAAAATGCATAAGACGAAGGAAATTCTTTTCCAAAAAATAACTCAGGGATGCTACCATCTAAATTATCATCATTATTGTCTAAATAATAATCTAAATCTTCGACTAAGTCGTCACTATCAACGTCATCAACGTTCTCTTCAACTAAATTTATTTTGTTTGAAGTGTTAGGACCAACATAAAATTTTTGGCTGTTATAAACAGGTTGACTAGCAGAAGTAACATTTCTGCTAATATTTGTTAATGCTTGATTAATATAAATCTTTATACAAGATGCACCCAAATTATTCTGAATAACAAAGTTTCATGCTTTTTCACTATCTATTACTAAAAAAGTATCGGTAAAAAAATATCTTATTACGAATTCATATGTAATAGAAAAATGTTCCATGATAATATTATGTATATTTTCTAAGGAGATATTCGGATAGGTAGAAATTAGATTAGTTGTATCTCCTTCATAAGATAGTCCACTAAGTGTACCTCCATGGTAGGAAATCAACGTTAATACTTGATCCATGAATAAAAATTTGAAAATTACAACTTCTTTCCGAGGGATTCTTCTTGACAGCTTCACCAGGTGGTGGAAAGGATTCTTCTTGAAAGCTTCAATGGAAGGGAGAAGAAACTTCTTTCTGAGGAGTAACTTCTTTTCTGAAATTTTTGGAGAGAAGTTGGGATGAATGGAGTTTAGTGAACTTTGAATGGAAAGAATTTGAATAGGGTGAAAAATATATATACACAATATGCACAAACTAGCCATTGGAATAGCCGTTGTAAAATAGATACTTATGTAAGTAGCCGTTGCAAAAATTAGCCATTTAAAAAAAAATATTGAAATACACGCCCGAAAATAGGGCGTAGGAAAAAAAATGCCCCAAACATGGGCGCCTTTCTCTCTTTCACGCCTTTAAATTGGGCGCCATTATTTCTTTTAATCCATTCCCTAACCCTTCCACAATTTAATTCCTAACAGCAAATAACTCCACTAACTCCCCCTACTTTATTTCTGACGCCCAGTTTTAGGGCGTAAAAAAATTGACGCCCAACTTTCGGGCGTGACGATGCTCAAATTAAAATTTCCGCAAACTTCTTTCCTTTTATAAAATAAATTAAAAGTTTAATGCTTACCGTACAATTTTCCGTAAAAAAATAAAAATAAACCGCTAAAGGTTGGACAACCCAACAATTTAGGCCTTTAGAAATCGATAGAGAAGAAAGTTGTGCCCCTTATTCCCAACCATAAAGCAAATTATATTCTAATAATTTTCAAGTAAATTTTACAGGATAAGTTCACTCTGTTTTTACAAGAGAGGGAATATTAGAATTTTACATGTTACATTTAGTCTTCGACTTACCCCAAAAAGCCATGCTCGATCAGCTGCAATCATGGAAAATAAATTCCAGGGAGATCATGATGAAGAACGCTGATTTTTTAAGCCATATTTTCACTTTGCATGAATAAGTTTTTTCCCCCCTTCTTTCGTGTTTAGTACATTGATAATCAACTTTCCTTCTCTATGAACCTATACAACTGACATTTTGTCTTCTTTTTCTTGTGTAACACTAAATCTATATAATTTAACATATTAATCCATTAATAACAAGATCAGGTGCAATGTCTGCTACAAAGTCATCACTAAGATCCCTAAGAAAATGCTGCCAACATCTCCAGGGGACTTCCGTCCCATTGCCCTCTACAATGTCTGCTACAAAGTCATTACTAAGATCCTCACCAACCGATTGCGGCCTCACATGGACGAGTTGATATCTCCAGTTCAAAACGCTTTTGTACCAGGTAGGAAAATCTCTGATAATATCATTATAGCCCAAGAGATTATCCATGCTATGAAGTCTTTCCCAAAGAAGAAAAACTCATTCGCCCTCAAAATAGACATGTCTAAAGCTTACGATTGATTGTCCTGGAGATTCATCAAAAGCATTCTCCACGGAATGGGCATTCGAGTACATACAAACAATCTCATCATGACATGTATTACTTCCTCTTCTTTCTCCATTCTGCTCAACGGCTCTGCGGAGGGCTACATCAAACCTAAGCGAGCTATCAGACAGGGCTGCCCCCTCTCCCCCTTCATTTTCATCATGTGCACCGAAGTACTATCGCGTCTATTCTACTGCAAGGAAAGGGAAGGTATCTACCAAGGAATCCGTATCAACTGATATTCTCCATCGATCTCGCACCTTTTGCTGATGACATCTTAATATTTGGGAAGGCTTCTAATACTTCTCTGAACCAAGCACACGACATACTACAACTATTCTCAGCTTGGTTGGGTCAGTGGATCAACCTCGACAAATCGAGCATCTATTTCAGCAAGCAAGTCGACGCCCAAACTCGGACCTCGCTTGCATCCATGCTCCAGCTCTCACCATTGAGCAACGATGACAAGTACTTGGGCCACTATCTCCTCCAATCAAAATCGCAGGTGAACTCTTGTGGCGCGCTACTTGATAAATGCAGCTCTAGGTTGCGGGGTTGGAAGACAAAGCTCCTCTTGCAAGCCGGACGCAGCGTCCTTATCAACTCCACGCTAGGAGCCATCCCCACCTATTCTATGGCGACTTACAAACTGCCCAAAGCTATCACGGCGACGTTCTCCAAGTCCCAAAGGAACTTCTGGTGGGGCCATGGAGCATCTGACAGAAGAATGTTGGTGTTTTTGCCTTTGGACTAGAAAAGATAGTCCCACATCGGCTACACCAATTGGTGAGTATCTCAATATAATGCATTGCTTGTGTTGAGATGTGCACATGAGGTGTAGTGGGGCACAAGTTTGTGCCATGTGGAAGTATTTTCCTAGAAGGAAAAAGGATTAAATCTAACAAGGATGCAAGTTAATTTTTGTTATGCGGACTCAGACTCGGACACGGACTCCAGGATGTCTCGTGCATGCACGGGAGTGTTCGGGGGGTAGGCGTGGACTGACACACTTCTATGCTGATTGTGGGATGATCTAAAATATCAAACTCTATTTTTGAGTATTGGTATTTTAGTCCCACATCGGATAGGAGAAGAGGTGAAGTCTCAACTCTACTCTATAAATAGAGCCCCTTGGCCTCCTTTGAAAGATGCACCAAGAAGAGAGTTGAGGGAGTCTGTTAAGTCCAGGAAGCCTATTCAAGTCTCAAATATTGACTTACGAGCGTTCCAGAAGTTCTTCGTGAACTTGCTGGTTCCTGGAAGCTGTTCGTGCTCGTGTGGGGCGAATAAAACTTTGAGCAACGGTGGTTCATTCACCCCAGCATCTCATTTTTGCCTGTCATCGCCGCTGTTGCCTTTTACAGTAACTTCTTTTTATAAGCTCTACTGCCGATAGTTGTTTACACAAAGTCTCTTTAGATTTTTTGTGTATTACGTAGAATCTTTTTAGATCCTCGTATTTCAGAATCCTCCAGGATCTCTGTTGCATATCTTCTTTAAGGTGCTGCATTTGAAACGTTGTGCGTACAATTGTTTCAGTTTCAAAATTTTCCATCGAAAATTGTGCCTCGGCACTAACAATCTCAAAGCTTTATTGAGAAGATAGATAATTCTCGTGCTTCGCTCATCGATACCGGCTTTAACAAGTTGGAGAAATTCGATGGCGAATACTTCCAGATATGGAGACGAAAGGTCAATTTAAATCTTCAACTCATGAATATTGATCACGTGCTGTCAGAAAAAGAACCGATCGTTCCAACCACTGGATCTGCTGCGGCTGTGGCCGCTGCTACGACCAAGCAAGCGAAGTGGAAGAGAGAAAACAGTATATGTAAACTACTGATACTCAATTCCATGGAAGACTCTCTGGCAGAGTCCTACTCCAAGAAGACATCTGCCAAAGAGATATGGGACTCCTTGGGAAAGCTCTATAAAGATGACGAGAACCGGTCCAAGATCTTCATGGTAGAAAAATACCACAAGTGGACCTTCGAAGACGAGAAGGCGATGCTGCCCCAAGTGAAGGAGTTTCTGAAGTTGCGTCAGAAACTAGAAGACGAGAACATGCCCCTCGTCGACAAGTTTATCGTTGGAGGGATCGTCGCAAAAATTTCTACAGAATGGAGCAACTTCTATGCAAGGATGCATCGAAAGAAGATGGAAATTAGCTTGGAAGATTTCTTGCAAGAGATCCATGTTGAGGACGAGATGCGCTCTCAACAGAAGATGGATACTCTGTCCAAGCAACTGGCGAAGGCAAATCTGGTCCAAACCAGAGAATACTAGGGGAAGCAGGCTGCTTCTCGTCGCAAAAAGAAGGACTTCACGAATCTGAAAGTGAAGGATCCTGCTTTCAAGTAGCAGAAGTCCAAGTCCCATGTGACTTGCTTCAATTGTGGCAAGAAGGGCCACTACAAATCCGAATGCAAGTCCAAACCCAAAGAACAAGGTGAGCCTAGTAAGGTTTCTATGATTACTAATCTAGTTGCCATGATAGCACAGGTTGCAACTGTGAAGGCTGACTTGGACTGGTGGATAGACACTGGTGCGACCTGCCATGTCTGTTCAGACAAAGACTGGTTCGTCTCTTATGAGCCAACTTCAGAGAAGGTCATAATAGCAAACCAGGCACAAGCTGAAGTACTGGGGATCGGGACGGTGGAGCTGAAAATCACATCGGGGAACACTCTGACGCTTCAAGGTGTGAAGCATGTTCCAGTAATTGCTAAGAACCTGATCTCTGGAAGTCTGTTCTGCAACGCAGGCTTGAGGATGGACATCAATGCTGGCCAGTTGGTGATGTCCAAGAAGGGTACATTCTTCGGAAAAGCCTTCCAAACTGAAAGAATGTACAAGATTCAGCTTGTTGTAACCCAGCATGATAATATAAATGCAATCACTTTTTCTGATTATTCTCTTGAGTTGTGGCATAATAGGACATGTTCATTGTAAAAGGATTTACAGAATGTCTAGTCTAGGACTTATCTCCAAGTGTGGGGGTAAGGTAGAGAAATGCGAAGTACGTGCTCAGACGAAGATCACAAGGAAACCCTTTCACAGGGTCTATCGAAGCACAGATCTTCTGGAGTTGGTTCACTCAGATATCTGTGACTTTAAATAATTCTCTACAAAGGCTGGGATGAAGTATTTTATTACTTTCATCGATGACTTCTCAAAGTATGCTTTCGTCTACTTGCTCAAGTCTAAAGACGAAGTATTCGAGAAGTTCAAGGAGTTCAGGGCCGAGGCTGAGCGGCAAACTGGACAACAACTCAAGAGGTTAAGGAGTGATCGAGGCGGGGAGTATCGGTCTCATGAATTCTTATCATTCTTCAAAGAACATGGAATCATCAATGAGACAACGGCTCCGTACTCTCCTCAATCCAACGGAGTAGCAGAAAGGAAGAACAGAATGTTGACAGAGATGATGAACTCCATACTGTTGACTGCAGGTCTTCCAAAGTGCTACTGGGGAGAAGCTGTATTAAAGGCAACGTTCATTCTGAACAGAGTGCCATATGCAACTTCCGACATAACTCCTCATGAACTCTGGTTCAAAGTCAGACCTAACTTGAATGTCATTCGAGTGTGGGGGTGTCTGGCTTATGTGAAGCTCCCGGATCTGAAGATTCAGAAGCTGGGGACAAGGACTACGAAGGCGATCTTCTTGGGGTATGCCGAAAAGAGTGATGCTCGGAGATTCCTTGATATCGAGTCAAACCATATCATCGAATCTCGCGATGCTGAATACTTTGAAGACAAGTTTACAAAACACAAGAATATTGTTCTCGCGAATCTTTCGGAGAATGATGAGGTTACAAAGCAGACAGAAGTCTTTAATGAACTAGTAGTCCCAGATGAAGCTGTCGTCAAGGAGACACCAGCTGAACCAGAACTCGTTGAGCCGTCAACTAAGCGAACGAGGAGGCCGAAAGACTTCGGAGATGACTTCGTCACCTATCATGTGGAAGCAGATCCGCTGACCTATGATGAGACGATGAAGACCAGAGATGCTGTATTCTGGAAGGAGGCGATAGACAACGAGATTGACTCAATCACCTCCAACAACACATGGGTATTGGTTGACCTGCCAGAAGGAGCAAGATCCATCGGATGCAAATGGATCTTCAAGAAGAAGATGAAAGCAGATGGAACCATTGACAAGTTCAAGGCCAGACTAGTGGCCAAGGGGTTTGCTCAGAAGCAGGGGATCGACTACTTTGACACTTATGCTCCAGTAGCTCGGATGACAACCATCAGATTGTTAATTGCTCTAGCAGCAATACACAAGCTGGTGATACATCAGATGGATGTGAAAACGGCATTCCTTAATGGCGAGCTGACCGAAGAGATCTACATGCAACAACCAGAAGGTTTTGTCGTCAGAGGTCTGGAAGACAAAGTCTGCAAGTTGATGAAGTCTCTGTATGGTTTGAAACAAGCTCCCAAAATATGGCATGAGAAGTTTGACAAGGTGATAAGGTCAAATGGCTACAGGGTCAGTCAAATAGACAAGTGTGTCTATACGAAGTTTGCTGACGGAAGAGGAGTAATCGTATGTCTTTACGTAGACGACATGCTAATCCTAGGTACGGATTTAAGCTGCGTCACAGAGACAAAGAAATTCCTCTCGACCAAGTTCAGTATGAAGGACTTGGGGGATGCCAACGTAATCTTGGGGCTCAAGATCATCCGGACAGGCACTGGAATAGCGCTGTCACAATCTCATTATATTGAGAAGATGCTCACTCGCTACGGGTATCAAGATCTTCCTATAATCGATACACCGTACCGGAGTGATCAGAAGCTGGAGCCGAACTCGAGGGAAAGCGTCAGGCAGTTGGAGTACGCCAGCATCATCGGAAACTTGATGTACGCTACTACTGCCACAAGGCCTGACATAGCTTTTGCTGTGGGAATGCTGAGTCGGTTCACTAGCAATCCAGGCGTTAAGCACTGGAAAGCTGTGAAGCGTGTTATGAGATATCTCAAGAAAACTCAGACATATGCACTTTTCTACAGCGGAGATCCGTCAGTAGTGGAAGGCTTCAGTGATGCTAGCTGGTGTTCAGATATGGAGAGCGAGTATTCCACAGGTGGATTCGTATTCGCCATGGACGGAGCTGCTATATCGTGGAAGTCGAAGAAGCAGACTATGTTATCTCGCTCCTCCATAGAATCTGAATTCTTTGCATTGGATGCTGCTGCAGATGAAGCAGAGTGGCTTCGGGAGCTCATGTATGATCTTCCGGTGGTTGGGGCTCAGATACCGGCAATACCGATATACTGTGACAACCAGACGGCAGCAGCAGTGGCATCAAATGACCTCTTCAACGGAAAGAAGAGGACTGTGCGGTTGAAGCACAGGACAATACACGATCTCATCAAGAGGGGTGTTATTGCAGTGATTGATGTTCGGAGTCAGGAGAACCTGGCGGATCCATTCACCAAGGGCCTCAAGCGCCAGCTGGTCGATGACACAGCTTGTAAAATTGGCTTGAAGGCATTCTGATATTGTGTTATTACAATCCTACCATAAAGTTTTATGCTATTAGTTCAAAGAGAAATCTACTAGGCATCTAGCTTTTGGTTCAAGGGAGGACTATTAACCAGAAGAATATTAGGAACGGTGGGTACTTGTCCTCTGTGACATGGAGAGGTTACGGACCTACAACCACTGTTGTCTACTGTTGTTTTCTGCGAAAAACGGATCCTGTGGGAAGGTTGGCTTAAATGCCTTAATGAGTTCTCAGGCAGAGTGAATGCCTGGAGTGCTTTACAGGAAGCATGGTAGCGCAGTACTACAAGGAGTGTAACTCCATGCTATAGTGGGGTGACTCCACCATGAGGTTTCCAGGTAGGGGTAATGCCTCGGCTTTGCAAGCCAAGTCACAGCGGAGTAGCACCGCAAATAGGCAGGCAGCCTAATGCTGTATGATAATCGTAATAAAAAGAGGTAGACAGCACTACAAAGAGGACGATGTCCTCATGTTACAGTGGCATGACACCACGAAGAGGTACCAGATAGGGTAAAGCCTCGGCTTTGTGAGCTATGTCATAGCGGCGTAACACCGCACGGAAGCGCAAGGCTTCATACTGGGTAGTTTGGCACTACAAAGAGGCCTGTGACCTCATGCTACAGTAGTATGACACTACGATGAGGTACCCAGGTGGGGTAAAGCCTCGGCTTTAAGCCATGTCATAGCGGCGTAGCACCGCAAAGAAGCGCAATGCTTCATGCCATGACTCTTTATAAAGAACTCACCTATAGTGTATGGACAGAGATATCAGGCCGTCTCTTGAGGGTAAACTTGTAGACGCCCAAAAATTGTACACTGAAACCAGGCTGGCACAAGGCCTTCAATGTGCAGCCAGAAGCACAGTTGATGTCATTATGTGATTAGGAAGAATTGCAGTTATGGTGCAGAATTCAAGGCTTAGTCCATTCTTGTATCATGCTGTTATTTAACCTATGCGGAAAGATTCAAGTCGTAGCGACATCTCTCCTAATGCATGATGGACAGTCACTGTGGGGAACGCTCAACCCATATATTGAGATATGTGGGGGATTGTTGGTGTTTTTGCCTTTGGACTAGAAAAGATAGTCCCACATCGGCTACACCAAATGGTGAGTATCTCAATATAATGCATTGCTTGTGTTGAGGTGTGCACATGAGGTGTAGTGGGACACAAGTTTGTGCCATGTGGAAGTATTTTCCTAGAAGGAAAAATGATTAAATCCAACAAGGATGCAAGTTAATTTTTGTTGTGCGGACTCGGACTCGGACACGGACTCCAGGATGTCTCGTGCATGCACGGGAGTGTTCGGGGGGTAGGCGTGGACTGACACACTTCTATGCTGATTGTGGGATGATCTAAAATATCAAACTCTATTTTTGAGTATTGGTATTTTAGTCCCACATCGGATAGGAGAAGAGGTGAAGTCTCAACTCCACTCTATAAATAGAGCCCCTTGGCCTCCTTTGAAAGATGCACCAAGAAGAGAGTTGAGGGAGTCTGTTAAGTCCAGGAAGCCCGTTCAAGTCTCAAATATTGACTTACGAGCGTTCCAGAAGTTCTTCGTGAACTTGCTGGTTCCTGGAAGCTGTTCGTGCTCGTGTGGGGCGAATAAAGCTTTGAGCAACGGTGGTTCATTCACCCCAGCATCTCATTTTCGCCTGTCATCGCCGCTGTTGCCTTTTACAGTAACTTCTTTTTAGAAGCTCTACTGCCGATAGTTGTTTACACAAAGTCTCTTTAGATTTTTTGTGTATTACGTAGAATCTTTTTAGATCCTCGTATTTCAGAATCCTCCAGGATCTCTGTTGCACATCTTCTTTAAGGTGCTGCATTTGAAACGTTGTGCGTACAATTGTTTCAGTTTCAGAATTTTTCATCGAAAATTGTGTCTCGGCACTAACAAAGAATTCACTTTCTCGGTTGGGAGAAGTTCACTAAACCTAAAGTTGAAGGAGGCCTGGGCTTTCGGAACCCGAAATGGATGAACGATTCTCTGATCGGGAAGCTATTTTGGAGATTCATTGCTAATCCACATCAGCTATGGGTTCGGCTATTGACGGGTGTATATCTCCAAAAAAAATCAATATGGGCGTCTCCGACGTTACGAAGCCTGCTGACCGTTCGACCCGTCATGATTCCTAACATGTGCTGGAAGGTTAGGGGAGGATGGATCAACATCCTCTCTGAACCATGGATCCCAAACGTGCCGGGCATCAGGATTACCGATGCTCGCATGCATCCGGATGGCCCTTGACTGGTACGTAATCTCATGAATGTTCACACTAGAAGCTAGAACATGCCACTCATTCAATCTCTATTCTCACCTATAGAGGAAAAGGCGATTAGCTCCATCCCTTTCCATGATAGTGATGGTCTTGACACCCTAATCCGGGTATGCTCAAAGAACGGGACCTTCTCCTCAAAGTATGTCTATGAATACATATGCAGACAGTCGCCTAGCTGCTCGACCTTCGATGAAGACTCGAGGTTTTGGCGTCGATTATGGCAATAGCACAATATCTCTCATAGAGTCCAGATGTTCATATGGTGCCTCATGAATAATGCCCTCCCAACGCTCGTTGCCATAAACAGGAGAATGGAGCAATTTTGCAAATCATGTGCTTTCTGCTGCCTCCAAGACGAGGACGTAGACCACCTGTTCCTTCACTGCCAGGTAGCCCGAGAGGTTTGGTTTGGCTCCAGCTTGGGACTTAGAATTGAGAGCTATCATAAGATCAAACCGCTGCTCTCGTCTTGGCTTCTTGATTCTCAATCTCAGGAGGCCTTCAAAGGGGCCTACCCTTATATAGGCCATTTGGAAGGCCAGGTGATCTTGCTTATTCTGCCGCATCGCTCTGAGAACAGAATCCATCTTACAAGCAGCATCCGTCATTCATCATGCACACTCGATGGATGTCGCACCTAAGTTCAATGAGATCAAAGGCCTTCAGAACATCGCATCTAGTACTCCTCGTTGGGCTCCTCCCATGGGAGCCACCATTAAAATCATCGTTGACGGTGCAACCTCTTCCTCAACCATAGGCGTAGCAGCTATAGCCAGGGACTCCAACTCCACTTTCTTAGGCGCTGGCAGTCTGAGCCAACTCACAGTCGGAACATCAGTCTTCACGCGGAGATCCTCGCCATCCACCAAGGTATCCTTCTCGCCAAGCATATCTCTTCGTCGAACAACACAACGTCGTTCGTCATTAAAAGTGATTCATTAATGGCCATTTCCGCTTTTAATGGTGACAAGTCGGCTATCCCATGGCGGCTTCATGACCTGATCGTCGACATCAAAGCAGAGTCATTGACGCTCCCTTCTACCGTTTTCCAATTCATGGGTCGATCCGCTAACAAGGTGGCTCACACCCTTGCAAAACTCTCCCTCCACTCAAGCAGCACGGAGTCGATACTCTCCTCTCCCCCTGAATGTATCCAGCAGTTATTAGCCTCTGATGTCCCCTCCTTTAGCAATTGCTTTTCATTTTTTCTGATTAATGAATGATCAATAAAGCATAAGATTCCTAAAAAAAACAAACAAACAAACAAACAAGATCAGCTCCAGGGCCATTATAAACTCCAATGTTTGAAGCAACACCATAGTAGTACTGGATGTGTGGTCTCTACAGGTTGTTGATTGGTAGCGGCATCTCCAGGGCCAGCCCAAGGGTAAATTTGACAAGATATCAAGTTTGGACAATTCCCTCCAAACCCCCCTCCTCCTCCTCCTCCTCCTCCTCCCCCCCCCCCCCCCCCCCCCCCCCCCCCCCCCCCCCCAACCCGGGCTTAGGACAACTTGTTTTTGTGGAAGCGCGATCGCATAAGCGATGACAACCCACTCAAAGATAACAAACCAACGTGTCAGTGCCAAGACAGATCAAACACAATATATGATTTGGTGATTGTGTCACATGAACAAATCTAAATCTTTGTAACTTTATGAAAGATGCAAGACTGAATACAAATATGTTAAACCCTTTGTCCAAATGTTCGACCCTCTCACGGAACTCAAGAAGAAAAAGTGATATCACAACTGAAATCATTCATCTTACCCGTAGTGATCTTCCTAAACGAAGTAGACGATTCCCGATCATATCTACTCTTTCGACTGTCTCGAATGACGAGTTCTAATAGAAAAGTACGATATTTTTTTTAGATTTTCTGTGGACTCGAACCTAAATCTCGCGTCTTGTGCCTCCACCCTCAACACATCTATATAGATTAAGAAATCATATTTTAGGTTATAGTAAATCTTAAAATAGTCTAGCCAATCCTGGACGTTCAAATCTAATCACACGATATTGGATGCAGGTTTGAGGTCTAGTACACTAGTGCTGCTCGTGGAAGGACAGACATTCACTGAAATGCTCTTACGGGTGTCTAGTAGACAACAAGACCACGGTGACGTCTATGATGACGAACAAAGTGTAATTTAGAGTAGAACCAACCAAGAGAAGGCGATTAAAGAAGGGAGAAAAGCACTATAAAATTCTATATTAGTTAAACATTATATTTAATTATAAGGTGACGTTTGGAGGAAGGTAACTCAAAAAAAGTTTGAAAGTGACTTTTTTTTATAGAAATGTTGTTGGACTTTGACAACAGCCCTTTTAAGCCAGATAAACTCAAATCAAGGAGCAATAGGATGCTTCGGACGAAGGTCTTCGTACTTATCACAAAGTCGGAATCCACTATGACTTCTGCTGCTGCCATCCGTTGAAACATCCAGTAGTCCCGCTCAGCATTCGCATCCGGTTGTGTCCAACATTTCCACCGAAAATTGATCTCCTGATCACTTAGACCACATGTCTGACCGCTAGGGATTAAACATTTAAATTACATTCTCTCCTCCCTAACATAAACTAAATACTAATAATTACATACTTTCAACTACAATAAATATTCACAATCTCGAAAAACTTCAAAATATTTTATATTATTTTAAAGTAAATTGGTCATGTAACTATATATTTTAAAAAATATATATAAAAAAAATGCATTGTACTGTAAAACAAAAGTTATACGTATAGTAATTAATAAGCATCTTAATAAACTGGAAATACATTGATGAAGGATCCATGCATGCATCATATAAATGATCAGTTGATAAAATTATTCTACGTACGTACGTGGACAGCCAAAATCCATGTGGTTTGATGAAGACCCAGCTGACCTGACCAATTTCATATCATACTTCAATTTTTTTTTTAAATTATATCATTTAATATTTTTGAAATATTCTCTTTATATATTGATACACAATAACACATTCCAAAAAATACACCAAATTTGTAGTCCAAATTAACCTTGTTTTTTCTCCCTTTTTTCCCCTTTATTTTCCCTCCTTTTTCCTCTCGGTATGTCCAATTGGGTTAATGTTCGCGAGTTATAAAATGCTCCAAATTTGGAGAGCCTATTGGTTTGTTAGTATTTTTTTTAAAGTTTGGATAAGAGTCCATTTTAATTTTCAAGTATTATAAATTTTGAAAAAACAAAAATGTAGCATGCATGCTCTTAATCTTTAACACTTGATTGAGATTTGAGTTAGCTGTAGGGATTTTCATACACTACTGTCACCATCTATTTATCCCATTCAAATATATTAAATGTAGATCAATTAATTATAATGGAAGTTAGTTTGGAACCAACTAATTAGTAATGTCCAAGTTGTATTTAAATAAAGGGGTGCACACATGCAAGCATGTAGAGCCAAGCTAACAGTTGGTGTTGACCTTGCACGCTTTGTTATGGTATTTGAATTACAAAGTCAACTTATCTTTAGTATTTGGTATAAGAAATATTATTAAGCCAAAAAATTTATATTTTCGGCAATCAAAATTTTTGGGATTAAATGTGTAGAAAAATTATACTTATATGTTTTGTGAAATATTTTTTAGAATATATATTTCATATAAAAATATATAGTATGTTTATTATTATTTTTTTGTGATTTTCGACATAATGCAGAAAATTTTATGCACGTTGTAATACATGCCATTTGGATCCACTGTCTCCAATTTTTACACACACACACACATCCACACGCTTTCCATGCGGTTCGATTCCGACACCGTCTGCCTAGCCAAATATGTTATACCTCTCCTCACCACAAAAGCCCGATAAATTTGATATATAATATGTTTAATTGATAATTAATAAACATATTTTATAGTTATTTATTTTATTCTAAGTTTTTAGGAGTTGGTTAAGGTGATATGATTGTATTCAAGAACATGGTTCAAGCATATTGACATCATAATTTTCTTTTTTACTTATAAACTAACATTTACGATTCTATTTAGTTTAACCTAACCCAAACTCATTCCGATTGAAATCGGAACTAAAAAAAATCAAAAAAAAAATCACATGATATTATCTAACTAAACATATATCAAAATTATTAAAAATATATTTATAAAAAATTCTAATTAAACTATATTAATATCATATTTAAATTATTTTAATATAATTTAAATGCATATCTAAATTTTCAACTATATCAGAGAAACTCTTTTTTTAACCGATTATATTGTCCAAAAACAAAAAACAAAATTGACTAAAATTATTTGCAAAAAATACTTGCAAGACACGAAATGTGCCGAGTTTATAGTAATCCCAAGGCATAGATTTCTTGTTTATAATTAAAAATAAAAATACACCGCTAAAGGTTGGACAACCCAACAATTTAGGCTTTTAGAAATCGATAGAGTAGAAAGTTGTGCCCCTTATTCTCAACCATAAAGTATTTTTCAAGTAAATTTTTGTTGGTGCTCTTACTCTTTGACATGAAAAGAGCTTGCTCTCAACATGCTTTGTAAAGTTTAGTCCCACATTGGAAAAGCACCATGAGTTATCTCAACATATATATGAGTATGTGTTGTTGGGATATGCACATGGGGTGGTGACCCTAAGGAGGGAACCATGTGGGTGATTTTACTAAGAAAAAAATGATTAATTCCAACAAGGACGTAAGTTGATTTTTGTTGTGCGGGTTCGGACTCGACACGGACTCCAGGTTGTCTCGTGCATGCACGGGAGTGTTCGGGGGGAAGGCGTGGGCTAGCACTCGACTATGTTGATTGTGGAATGATGTAAAACATCAAACTCTATTTTAGAGTATTGGTGTTTTAGTCCCACATCGGATATGAGAGATGGTGAGGTCTCACTCCACTCTATAAATAGAGCCCCCTTGCCTCCTTTCCAAGATGCACCAAAGAAGAGAGTTAAGGGAGTCCGTAAAGTTCAGGAAGCCCGTTCAAGTCACAAATATTGACTGACGAGCGTTCCAGAAGTTCTCTTGAACTTGCTGGTTCTTGGAAGCGGATCGTATAGAGGCGAATCTTGCTTTGAGAAACGATGTTTTTACACCCAGCAGATTTAATCCTCCTCTTCTTCTTCTTCTTCTTCTTCTTCTTCTTCTGTTTCTCTGAGTTCTCGTTCTTCAGGTTTTAAGGCACCTACTGAGTAGGGAGGCCTAACTTTGTTCTTGAGATCTATCTCATTTCTGGCACCTACTGTGTAGGCTTGCTAAACTCCTCATTTGTGGCACCTACTGTGTAGGCTTGCTTAACTCCTCATTTGTGGCACCTACTGTGTAGGCTTGCTGAACTCATGTTTTCTATCTATATCCATGCCTCGGGACTATCAATCTCAAAGCAAGATTAGTACGATGGAAAATATTAATACTTCACTCCTCCAAACTGACTACTGCAAGTTGGAAAAGTTTGATGGAGAGCATTATCAAGTCTGGAAGAGGAAGGTCTTTCTCACCCTTCAACTCCGAGACGTTGATCACGTGCTCTTTGAAGAGGAACCTACTGTTCCAGATACTGGGTCTGTTGCCGCTATAACTGCGGCTACTAAATTTTAGGCCAAATGGAGAAGGGTGAATAGCATTTGTAGGCTTCTGATCCTAAATGCTATGGAGGATTCCCTGGCAGAATCCTACTCAAAGAAGGATAGTGCCAGATAAATATGGGAGTCTGTGGAAAAGCTATACGAGGAAGACAAAAACAGGAGCAAAATATTTTTTGTCGAAAAATATCACAAGTGGCTCTTTGAAGGCGAGAAGGCGATGCTTCCTCAAGTGAAGGAGTTTCTGAAACTTCATCAGAAACTGGATGATGAAAAGATGTCCCTCGTCGACAAGTTTGTCGTTGGAGGGATCGTCTCGAAACTTCCTGCTGGATGGAATACGTTCTATGCAAGAATGCATCGGAAGAAACTCGAGATTAGTTTGGAAGATCTCTTGCAAGAAATCCACGTTGAGGACGAGATGAGTTCTCAACAGAAGATGGACGCTTTGTCCAAACAATTGGCCGAGGCTAATCTGGTGCAGACGAGAGACTCCAAGGGGAAGCAGGCGGCTTCTCACCAAAAGAAAGACTTCACTAATCTGAAAGTGAAAGGACCGTCTTTCAAACAGAAGAAGCCCAAGTCCAATGTGACTTGTTTTAACTGTGGCAAGAAGGGCCACTACAAGAGTGAATGCAAATCCAAACCAAAGTAGCAGGTATGGCTAAACTTGGTTATTTTGATTACTTAACTTGGTTGCTATTGTTGCACAGGTTGAGTTATCCAGCGTGGTGGCTGATTAGTGGTCTGACACTAGTGCATCTGACCACGTATGCTCTCGAAGGAGCTGTTCACCAAGGACGAGCTGTGTTATGACGAAGATCTCGATGACGAACATGTACCCAGCAGAATATCTAAAGATCGGGACAGTGGTTATGAACCACCGACAAGGACACTGGAATGCGTATTACACGTACCAGAGATTTCTGAAGATCCGATCTCAGGAAGTCTGTTATCTGATACAGACTTAAAATATGGACATTCGTACTAGCCAGATGGTAACTTCTTGGCGAGGAACATGCTTCGAAAAGATGTTCGGTACTGAAGGAATATTCGAACTTCTGTTGATGGCGATGAATTTACTTTATTGAATGGACTGAGAGTTGTTCTATGATAGAAGCAGACTCAAGCTGTCCTACCGGGACCTTATCTTCAGAATGTGGGGGATAAGAAGGTAGAGGAATTTAAGGTCTGTGCAGATACAAGACTGTTTAAAAGCTGCTCAGACGATTGAACTAAAGTACTAATCATCTGGAGTTAGTACACTCAGATATCTGTGACTTTTATTAATTCTCCACAGAGGCCGGTTCGAAGCGTTTCTCGAAATGCACGTTCGCATGACTTTTCAAGTAAAAGGATGCAGCATTCGAGTAGTTCAGAGACTTCGGGGCTGAAGCTGAACGTTAAAACGATCTACAACTACTCAGAAGTAATCGAGATGTAGAGTATAGGTCTCATGAATTCGTATCATTTTGCAAAGAACATGAAATCATCGATGAGACTACTGCTCCGTATTCTCCCCAATCTAACGGAGTAGCGAAGAGGAAGAACAGAACGTTGACAGAAATGATGAACTCAATACTGCTAACTGAGGGTCTTCCTAAATGCTACTGGGGAGAAGCTGCATTGACGACCACTTTTATTCTAAATAGAGTGCCGTATGCAACTTCGGACGTAACTCCTCATGAACTCGGGTTCAAAGTCAGACCTAACTTGAATGTCATTTGAGTGTGAGGGTGTCTGGCTTATATGAAGCTCCCAGATCTAAAGATTCAGAAGCTGGGGACTAGGACTACGAAGACTATCTTCTTGGGGTATGCCGAGAAGAGTGATGCTCGAAGATTTCTTGATATTGAGTCAAATTATATCATCGAATCTCGTGAAGACAAATTTGCAAGGCACAAAAATATTGTTCTTACGGATAAACCGGAGAACAATAAGGGTGCGCAAAAAATTAAAGTTTTCAATAAAGAAATAGTCAAGAAGATGTTGTTGAAATAACGGTTGAACCAGATCTCGCCGAGCCGTCGTCGAAGCGAGCGAGGAAGCCGAAGAACTTCGGAGATGACTTCATCACCTATCATGTGGAAGCAGATCCGCTTACCTATGATGAGGCGATGAAGACCAGAGATAATGTATTCTGGAAGGAGGCGATTGACAATTAAATTGATTCCATCACCTCAAATAACACTTGGGTGTTGGTTGATCTTCCTGAATGAGCGAAACCCATCGGATGCAAATGGATCTTCAAGAAGAAGATGAAAGCAGATGGAACAATTAACAAGTTTGAGGCTAGGTTGGTGGCCAAGGGGTTTTCTCAGAAGCAGGGGATTGACTACTTTGACACGTATGCTCTAGTAGCCCGGATGACCACCATTAGAATATTGATTGCTCTTGCAGCAATACATAAGATGGTGATACATCAGGCTAGGTTGGTGGCCAAGGGGTTTTCTCAGAAGCAGGGGGTTGACTACTTTGACACGTATGCTCTAGTAGCCCGGATGACCACCATCAGAACTATTGACAAGTTCGAGGCTAGGTTGGTGGCCAAGGGATTTTCTCAGAAGCAGGGGATTGACTACTTTGACACGTATGCTCTAGTAGTCCGGATGACCACCATCAGAATATTGATTGCTCTCGCAGTAATACATAAGATGGTGATACATCAGATGGATATGAAAATAGCTTTTCTAAATGGCGAGCTGACTGAAGAGATTTATATGCAACGGCCAGAGGGATTTGTCGTAAAGGGTCTTGAAGATAAAGTCTGTAAGTTGGTAAAATTCTTGTACGGTCTTAAACAGGCTCCCAAGATGTAGCATGAGAAATTTGACAAGATTATAAGGTCAAATGGCTACATGGTCAGCGAGACGGACAAGTGTGTTTACACAAAATTCGCTGATGGAAGAGGTGTGATCGTTTGTCTATACGTGAATGACATGCTGATCCTAGGTACAGATATGGGCTGTGTCACGGAGACAAAGAAGTTCATCTCGAGCAAGTTCAGTGTGAAGGACTTGGGGGAAGCTGATGTGATCTTAGGGATCAAGATCATCCGGACAGACACTGTACTAGCGCTGTCACAGTCTCATTATGTTGACAAGATGATCACTCGTTACGGATATCAGGATCTTCCAGGGATCGATACGCCGTACAGGTGTGAGCTGAAGCTGAAGCCTAATTCAGAGGAAAGGGTCAGGCAGCTGGAGTATGCAAGCGTAATCGGGAGTTTGATGTACGCTACTACTGCCACAAGGCCTGACATAGTTTTTGCCGTGGAAATGCTGAGTCGTTTCACGAGCAACCCAGGCATTGAGCACTGAAAAGCTGTGAAACGGGTTATGATATATCTCAAGAAGACTCAGACATATGTATTATACTACAGCGGAGATCCACCGGTAGTGGAAGGCTTTAGTGATCCCAGCTGGTGCTCAGAAGTGGAGAGCGAGATATCCACAGGTGAATAAATTTTCACAATAGGTGGAGCTGCTATATCGTAGAAATCGAAGAAGCAGACTATGCTCTCGCGGTTATCCATGGAATCTGAGTTCTTTGAACTTGATACCGCAGCGGAGGAAGCAGAATGGCTTCGGGAGCTCATGTATGATCTTCCAGTGGTTGGGGTACAAATACCGGAGATAGCGATATACTGCGACAACCAGACGACTGCGACGGTGGTATGAAATGACATCTTCAACGGAAAGAAGAGGACTGTGCGGTTGAAGCACAGGGCAGTACACGATCTCATCAAGAGAGGTGTTATTGCAGTGATTGATGTTCGGAGTCAGGAGAACCTAGCGGATCTGTTCACCAAGGGCCTCAAGCGCCAGCTGGTCGATGACACAACTTGTCAAATAGGCTTGAAGTCATTTTGATATTGTGTTATTACATTCCTACCATAAAGTTTTATGCTATTACTTCAAAGAGAAATCTACTAGGCATCTAGCTTTTGGTTCAAGGAAGGACTATTAACCGAAAGAATATCAGGAACGGTGGGTACTTGTCCTCTGTGGCATGGAGAGGTTACGGACCTACAATCACTGTTGTCTACTATTATTTTATGCAGAAAATGGATCCTGTGGGAAGGTTGGCTTAAATGCCTTAATGAGTTCTCAGGCAGAGTGAATGCCTGGAGTGCTTTACAGGAAGCATGGTAGAGCAGCACTACAAGGAGTGTAACTCCATGCTATAGTGGGGTGACAACACCATGGGGTTCCCGATTTGGGGTAATGCCTCGGCTTTGTGAGCCAAGTCATAGCGGAGTAGCACCGCAAATAGGCAGGTAGCCTAATGCTGTATGATAATCGTAATAAAGAGAGGTAGACAACACTACAAAGAGGACGATGTCCTCATGTTACAGTGGCCTGACACCACGAAGAGGTATCAGGTAGGCTAAAGCCTCGGCTTCGTAAGCCATATCATAGCGGCGTAACACCGCACGGAAGCACAAGGCTTCATGCTGGGTAGTTTGTCACTACAAAGAGGCTTGTGACCTCATGCTACAGTAGTATGACACTACGATGAGGTACCTCAGTAGGGTAAAGCCTCGTCTTTAGGCCATGTCATAGCGGCGTAGCACCACAAAGAAGTGCAATGCTTCATGCCATGACTCTTTATAAAGAACTCACCTATAGTGTACGGACAGAGATATCAGGCCGTCTCTTGAGGGTAAACTTGTAGAGCCCAAAACTATACACTAAAACCAGGCTGGCACAAGGCCTTTAATGTGCAGCCAGAAGCACAGTTGATGTCATTATGTGAGTAGGAAGAATTGTAGTTATGGTACAGAATTCAAGGCTTAGTCCATTCTTGTATCATGCTGTTATTTAACCTATGCGGAAAGATTCAAGTCGTAGCGACATCTCTCCTAATGCATGATGGACAGTTACTGTGGGGAACGCTCAATCCTAGACACATATATATGATGAGATATATGGGAGATTGTTGGTGCTCTTGCTCCTTGACATGAAGAGTGCTTGCTCTCAACATGCTTTGTAAAGTTTAGTCCCACATTGGAAAAGCACCATGAGTTATCTCAACATATATATGAGTATGTGTTGTTGGAATATGCACATGGGGTGATGACCCTAAGGAGAAATCCATGTGGGTGATTTTACTAAGAGGAAAATGATTAATTCCAACAAGGATGTAAGTTTATTTTTGTTGTACCGGCTCGGACTCGACACGGACTCCAGGTTGTCTCGTGCATACACGGGAGTGTTCGGAGGGGAAGGCATGGGCTATCACTTGACTATGTTGATTTTGGGATGATGTAAAACATCAAACTCTATTTTAGAGTATTGGTGTTTTAGTCCCACATCGAACATGAGAGATGGTGAGGTCTCACTCCACTCTACAAATAGAGCCCCCTTGCCTCCTTTCCAGGATGCACCAAAGAAGAGAGTTAAGAGAGTCCGTAAAGTTCAAGAAGCCCGTTCAAGTCACAAATATTGACTGACGAGCGTTCCAAAAGTTCTCTTGAACTTGCTGGTTCCTGGAAGCGGATCGTATAGAGGCGAATCTTGCTTTGAGCAACGGTATTTTTACACCCCAGTAGATTTAATCCTCCTCTTCTTCTTCTTCTTCTTCTTCTTCTTCTGTTTCTCTGTAACTTGTTCTTCAGGTTTTAAGGCACCTACTGAGTAGGGAGGCCTAACTTTGTTTTTGAGATCTATCTCATTTGTGGCACCTACTGTGTAGGATTGCTAAACTCCTCATTTGTGGCACCTATTGTGTAGGCTTGCTTAACTCCTCATTTGTGGCACCTACTGTGTAGGCTTGCTGAACTCCTATTTTCCATCTATATTCATGCCTCGGGACTAACAATTTTACAGAATTAGCGTTAGTTGGTGCAGTTGGATAAGTTCACTCTCTTTTACAAGGGAGGGAATATTCGAATTTTATATGTTACATTTAGTCTTCGACTTACCCAAAAAAAGCCATGCTCGATCAGCTGCAATCATAGAAAATAAATTCCAGAGAGATCATGATGAAGAACGCTGAATTTTAAGCCACATTTGCACTTTGCGTGAATAAGTTTTTTTCCCTTCTTCCGTGTTTAATACATTGATGATCAACTTTCCTTCTCTATGAACCTATACAACTGGTTTTTGCCTTCTTTTTCTTGTGTAACACTAAATCTATATAATTTAACATATTAATCCATTAATAACAAGATCAGGTGCAAGTTAGGTTTAGCTTTTCATTTATTTTTTGAATAATTATTCTATGGCTTCTTTCGGGTTTATGGTTATTACCAACTATCCTCTCCATTTTTTAATAGGTTTGTGAATCATGACTTTTGTAGTTTCCTTAAACTATTGTACTCAGTAACTAAAATATTCATGTCTTAAAATATCACAATAATACAAGTCTTGTTAGTCCCGGGGTTTGATCAAAGATGGTGGAACTAGATGTCGAGATCAGAGATTCAAACAAACGTTCCCCTTCTGATTATTCTCGAGATTCACGAGGAACACTATAATATAAATCTGATTACAAAAGCAACAACAATCAGAAAATAAATCTTACGTTCTTCCTCGTAATCGCAGTTGCTGACGGAAAGAACTGAGTTACAACTCAAAGAAAAGAGAAGAAAGAAGAAAATGAAAAGTTCTTGTTGGGGTGATTAAGATCATCGTTGCTCAAAGCAAGATTCGCCCCACTACGATCTGCTTCCAGGAACCAGCAAGTTCACGAAGAACTTCTGAAACGCTCGTAAGTCAATATTTGAGACTTGAACGGGCTTCCTGGACTTTACGGACTCCCTTAACTCTCTTCTTGGTGCATCTTCCAAAGGAGGCCAAGGGGCTCTAATTATAGAGTGGAGTGAGACTTCACCTTTTCTTCTATCCGATGTGGGACTAAAATACTAATACTTAAAAATAGAGTTTGATATTTTAGATCATCCCATAATCAGCATAGTAGTGTGCCAGTCCACGCCTATCCCCCGAACACACCCGTGCATGCACGAGACAACCTGGAGTCCCTGTCCGAGTCTGCACAACAAAAATCAACTTACATCCTTGTTAGAATTAATTCTTTTTTCCTTCTAGGAAAATACTCCCATATGGCACATACTTGTGCCCCACCATACCTCATGTGCACACCTCAACACAAGCAATGTATTATATTGAGATACTCACCATTTGGTGTAGCCGATGTGGGACTATATTTCCTAGTCTAAAGGCAAAAACACCAACAATCCAACACATATCTCAATATATGGGTTGGGCGTTCCTCACAGTGACTGCCAATCATGCATTAGGAGAGATGTTGCTGACGACTTGAATCTTTCCGCATGGGTCAAATAACAGTATGATACAAAAATGGACTAAGTCTTGATTCTGCACCATGACTGTAATTTTTTCCACTCACATAATGACATCAGGTGTTCTTCCGGTTGCACATTAAAGGCCCTGTGCATGCCTAGTTTCGGTGTATGTATCTTGGGCGTCTACAAGTTTACCCTCAAGAGACGGTCTGAATCTCTTTTCATACATTCTAGGTGAGTTCTTTTAAAGATTCCTTTGGCATGAACCCTTGCGCTTCCTTGCGGTGCTACCCCGCTATGACATGGCCCAAAGCCGAGGCTATACCTCATTGTGGTATCACGCTACTGTAGCATGAGGTCCCAGCTTCTTTGTAGTGCCAAACTACCCAGCATGAAGCCTTGCACTTCCTTGCGGTGTTACACCGCTATGACATGGCTCGCATAGCCGAGGCTTTACCCACTCTAGGTACCTCTTGGTGGTGTCACACCACTATAATATGAGGTCACCGGCCTCTTTGTAGTGCTGACTACCACTCTTTATTCTACAATATTAGGCTATCTGCCTATATGCGGTGCTACGCCGTTGTGACATGGCTTGCAAAGCCGAGGCATTACCCTTACCGAGGAACCTCTTGGTGGTGTCACCCCACTGTAGCATGGAGACCTTATGCTTCTTTGTAGTGTTGTGCTACCGTACTTCCTGTAGAGCACACCAGACAGTCGAAATGCCTGAGAACTCATTAAGACGTCTAAGCCATCCTCCCATAGGACTTGTTCTTTTAAGAGAACAGATAGTAGACAACAGTGGTTATGGGTCCGTAACCCCTCAGTGTCTCAAAGGACTATCCACTGTTCCAGATATTCTTTCCGTCAGTAGTCCTTATTTGAACCAAAAGTTAGATGCATAGTAGATTTTTCTTTGAACTAATAGCATAAGACTTTATAGTAGAATTACAAAGACAGAATATCACATCGTTTTTAAGCCCATCATAATTGCTGTGTCCTCGACCAGATGGCGCTTGATACCTTGGGTGAACGATCGGCCCAATTTTTCTGACTCCGAACATCAATCACGGTAATGACTCCAGTCTTTATCAGATCATTCACCGTCCTGTGCCTCAATCGCACAGTCCTCTTCTTACCATTGAAGAGATCATTTGATGCCACCGATGTAGCTGTCTGGTTGTTGCAGTATATTGGTACCGTCGGAATCTGTGCACCAACCAATGGAAGATCATACATGATCTTCCGAAGCCATTCTGTTTCTTCTACTACAGCAGCAAGTGCAAAGAACTCAGATTCCATTGAGGAATGAGAGAGTATTATCTGCTTCTTCGACTTCCACGATATAGCAGCTCCATCCATGGAGAAGATGTATCCTCCTGTGGACCTTTCGCTCACTGTTTCTGAACACCATCTTACATCACTGAAGCCTTCCACTACTTTCGGATATCCGCTGTAGTGTAGTGCATACTTTTGAGTCCTCTTGAGATATCTCATAACTCTCTTCACGGTCTTCCAGTGCTCCATACCTGGGTTGCTCGTGAATCGACTCAGCATCCCCATGACGAAAGCTATGTCAGGCCTTGTGGCAGTAGTTACATACATCAAAATCCCGATGACACTTGAGTACTCCAGCTGCCTGACGCTTTTCCTAGGATTTGGCTTCAGCTTCTTGTCACACGTGTAAGGAGTATCGATCCCTGGAAGATCCTGATATCTATAGCTTATGAGCATCTTCTCAATGTAATGAGACTGTAACAGCGCCACTCCAGTGTCTGTCCAAATGATCTTTATCCCTAGGATAACATCAGCTTCCCCTAAGTCCTTCATAGTGTACTTAGATGAGAGGAACTTCTTTGTCTCAGTGACACGTGCTAGATCCGTACCAGGATCAGCATGTCGTCCACGTATAGACAAACGATGACTCCTCACCCGTCAGCGAACTTTGTGTAAACACATTTGTCCGTCTCACTGACCATGTAGCCGTTTGATCTAATGACTTTGTGAAACTTCTCGTGCCACATCTTGGGAGCTTGCTTCAGACCGTATAGAGATCTCACCAACCTGCAAACTTTGTCTTCAAGGCCCTTGACAATAAATTCTTCTGGTTGTTGCATGTAGATATCTTCGGTCAACTCTCCATTCAGGAATGCTGTCTTCACATCCATTTGATGTATGACGAGCTTGTGAATTACACTCAGAGCAATCAACATCCTGATGGTTGTCATTCGTGCTACTGGAACATATGTGTCGAAGTAGTCGATCCCCTGCTTCTGAGAAAATCCTTTGGCTACCAGCCTTGCTTTGAACTTGTCAATAGTTCCATCGGCCTTCATTTTCTTCTTGAAGATCCACTTGCATCCGATTAGTTTAGCTCCTTTAGGTAGATCGACCAACACCCACGTATTGTTGGAGGTTATAGAGTCATACTCATCATTGATAGCCTCCCTCTAGAAGACAGCATCTCTGGTCTTCATCGCCATATCATAGGTAAGCGGATAAGCTTCCACATGATAGGTGACAAACTTATCTCCGAAGTCCTTCTGTCTCCTCACCCGCTTAGATCTCGGTTCTGCGAGTTCTGGTTCAATAATTGTCTCTGGTATGACAATTTCTTTTTCTTGGACTGTATCTTCTTTGGAAGTGATAGTCGCCTGTGCACTCGTATTATTCTCCGGAATGTCCACAATAATAATGTTCTTGTGCCTCGCAAATTTACCTTCAAAGAATTCGGCATCGTGAGATTCAATGATTTGATTGGTTTCAACATCAAAAAATCTCTGAGCATCACTTTTCTCATCATACCCCAAGAAGATCGTCTTTGTAGTCCTTGTCCCAAGCTTCTGAATCTTCAAGTCCGGAAGCTTCACATATTCCAGGCACCCCCACACTCGAATGACGTTCAAGTTGGGTCTGACTTTGAACCAGAGTTTATGAGAAGTGACTTTAGAACCTACCTATGGCACTCTGTTCAGAATGAACGTAGCCCTTAACGCAGCTTCTCTCCAGAAGCAATTTGGAAGACCTACAGTCAACAGCATTGAGTTCATCATCTCTGTCAACGTCATGTTCTTCCTTTTAACTACTTTATTTGATTGAGGAGAATACGGAGCAGTTGTCTCATTGACAATTCCATGTTCTTTGTAGAATGATACGAATTCAATATACATGTACTCTCCGTCTCGATCACTTCTGAGTCTCTTGAGTTGTTGCCCAGTTTGACGTTCAGCCTCAGCCCTGAACTCCTTTAACTTCTCGAATGCTTCGTCTTTAGACTTGAGCAGATAGACGAACGCGTACTTCGAGTAGTCATCGATGAATGTAATAAAATACTTCATCTTGGCCTTTATGGAGAACTGTCTGAAGTCACAGATATCTGAGTGTACCAACTCTAGAAGATATGTACTTCGATTTACCCGTTTGAAGGGTTTTCCAGTAATCTTTGTCTGTGTACAAACCGCACACTTCTCCACCTCCTTACCCCCACATTTGGAGATAAGACCTAGACTAGACATTTTCTTTATTTTTTACAATGAACATGTCCTAGTCTCTTGTGCCATAACTCAAGAGAATAACCAGAAGAAGAAACTGTATTAATCATTTTTGCAGGAGTTACAAGTTGAAGTTTGAACATCCCTTCGGTACAATAAGATTTTTCGAAATATGTTCCTTTGTAGGACATCATTATCTTCCCAGCATTGACATCCATCCTCAAGTCTACGTTACATAGCAGACTTCCAGAGACCAGGTTCTTGGCTATCACCGGTACATGCTTCACATCTTGAAGCGTCAGCGACTTCCCCGAAGTCAGGTTCAGTACCAACGTTCCTGTCCCCAGTACTTCAGCTTGTGTCTGGTCCGCCACCATAACCTTCTCAGATGTAGGCTTGTATGTGGTGAACAACTCCTTATTAGAGCAAACATGGCAGGATGCACCCGTGTCCACCCACTAGTCGGTGTCATCAACAGCCGTGGCAACCTGCACAATCATGGCAACCTTGTTAGGCTTACCTTGCTCTATCTGTTTGGACTTTAATCTGCAGTCTCTACGATAGTGGCCCTTCTTTCCACAATTGAAGTAAGTCACATCTGACTTGGGCTTTGGCTTTGACTTGAATGAAGCCGACTTCACCTTCAGATGGTTGAAGTCCTTCTTTTGGTTGTGAGAAACCTTATGCTTCCCCTTGGAGTCCCCCGCATGTACCAAGTTGGCCTCTGCCAACTGTTTGGATAACGTATCCAATTTTTTTTTAGCCTGTCACTCCCATTTCCCGTTATACGTATTTTCGTATGCGTATACGAGATCTCTGACGTTTGTCAGGTGACCCGTAGTTGGACTTGACTTGCTAGCCTAGTCTTGGTTGGTCATGACTTGGCTTGGTTTATTTTAGTTTGACTTGGTTTGATTGGGCTTGGTTCATTATAAGAAAACCCTCTCTTTATAAAGCCCAACCACCCATTTCTCTCTCTTCATTACTTCCATTTATTTCTTCTCCTTCTTCTCCATTAATCTCCTACCAACCTAGAGAGCTTAGGCAAGTGCAACTTGTTTCATGATGGATCTTCCATTTTATTGTTCTATCTTCTTCTCTACATGATTCTAAGCATCTTTAGGACTTGGAGTTTTCGGTTTGGACGGATAGATTTTTGTAGATCTAAGTTTGTAGTCTTTTCGATTTTCTTGGATTTTGATCTACCAAACTTCATTATTTTAAGTTTTGATTATTCTATATTGTAGAGAATTCGATTTTACCCAAAATGGACCTTTGAAAAGTTAGATTTCGACTTGTTTTGATGAAGTTATGGCCAAAATAAAATTTGGACATTTTCTAGTTCATCTTCCTGAATCTGGCAGGGACGATGAATAGTGCCGCATAGTGCAGTCTGCCGCATAGTGCAGTCTGCCGCATAGTGCTGCAGAATGCCGCATAGTGTTGCAGAAGGCCGTATAGTGCCTATTTTGGCTATTTTTGGCTGTTTTATATCCTATTTGGCTGAATTGTGGCCAGAATTTCTCCCAACTCCAACATGAAAGTTGTAGATCTTTTTTTTGGCATCAAGAATATGTTACTAGCTATTTTATGCAAGTTTCTCTCATTCATGATAATGTAAGGATAGAACACGATAGTGGCCTGTTAAGGCACACTCTTAACAAGTAACAAGTAACATGACATGATAGTGGCCCGTAATGGCACACTCTTGATAATTAAACCTAACATGATAATCTTGATATTTTGTTGTGACGGCTATCTTGACTTGCTAAGTAACTATTGTCTGGACACCGTGGGTGTTTGTGCTTGTATAAGCTACATGTCTCGTCTTGTATCATGTCTAGGACATGAATTTCTAGTTACCATGGTCAGGGATTCATACTGAATCTGACTAGGATAATGACTAGATTGATCAAGTAGTTCATGAAGAGATTTTCCAGCTACAGGCAGTCCTGTTATCTGGACGCTTTAATTGGACTTGTATCATGCCGTCGAGTAGGACACATTTCCAGCACACTGTCATGTGTTGCACCCCCAAGCCACCTAATCCAACTCTCTCAATTTGCTACTGGATGACCTGGATTAAGTCTGCAGGGCTTGTACTGTTGGAACATCTTGATGCATCTTGTTAGTAACTAGGCTTGTGATAACCCTAGTTAAAGTATCAAGCCGTACTCATTGCTTGGCTGTGATTGATGTATGGAGTCTAGTATAGTCTTGCCTAGACAAGCCCAGTACATGGTTATTTCAGCATATTATCATTTATGCCTTGCTTTATCGATAATCGGCCAGAGACTAAGTTCTGTTCGGGTGAAGGGTTACAACCCCGGTCCTTGTTTGGTTTACGGGTTATAACTTGGTTACTGGAACGGTCCTTTAGTTATCTTATCGTTTATTGCCTTGTTTCTCTAACTCATGTCTTCATTATCATTGATGTATTTTATGTGCTAATATGCTGGTTTTTAGTTCTTAAGTGAAGCCTCCCTTATGGCACTTGCTCTTTCTGGGGTCTGACCCAGCTGGTTTTGTATTTCTAGATTTCGGAGTAGCACCCGAGGATCTTACAGCCTTTCAGCCATATGGTGAATACTAGATGCAACCCTGACAACGAGTGGATTTTATTTTGCTCTCCCACTCTATTATAAATTATTCTTTTGAGACGTTTAGCCGTCGAGAAAGTGTTAGCTCGTGTTAAATTTATATTCCTGTCTGTCTAAGGGCTGTAACATGATTGACAAATCCTAGGGTTGATCATGTATGACTGAAACTCTTGCTAGTCTTCGCATTTTGTATGACTAGCTTCATGATCATCTGAATATGTAATGTATGTGATGCCTTACTTTGTATGTCTGATGATCTACCATCTTGTTACATTTACTTGCTTGCTTGGGATTGAGACAGTAGGCTTGTTCTTGACCATAAGTGACTGTTCACTTGTAGTAAAACCCTCTTGTATCTAGACAGCCGTGACCGTACATCGAGGTGGGTTACACTTTAATGTACGTAGCTGGCTGTATCTGTCCCCCGCTCTCTAATATTCTGGTTCTGGGGCGTGACACGGTTTAAGTGGTAGCCCATGCAGGTCTTGTAAATCAAGGTATGTGAGAGTTTCACTGAATAGATGTCTTAATCAGCACTCGCCCTTGATCTTTACTCGTGTCTTTTAATCTTTCCGAAATCTTGACCTAATCACATGTTTATATCCTCAATCTATCATGGTCCTTCCTTATTGTTCCCTATGTTGTTTCTTCAGCGGCATTGTTCCTGGTCCTACCGATCAGCAAGGTGGAGCACCTCCTGTGGACCAGCAGCAACCTGGAGACCAAGCCCAGTATTCTGGAGTGGCCTTCCGAGTCATGCATTTTGGGGATCTAGAGCCCCCAGTTCAGCCAGTCCAATATGCAGAGCCTAATAATGGAACCCTGGTGAGACTCATCAGGGAATTACTTGTATCTCAAGATCGTCGGGGCGATGCCTGTACCAGACAGTACAAGATGCCATGGGCAGAGTTGGTTACCAAGGGAATAATGCAGCCAACAAGTTCAAGCGCCTGAACCCTCCTTTCTTTAACGGAACTGAAGATGCTATTGCTGCTGATGCATGGCTTCAGGATACAGAGGTTATCCTGGAAGCAGCTAGGATTCCTGAGGATAAGAAGGTGGCCGTTGTGCGCCTGCAATTATTGGACTTAGCCCGCACCTGGTGGACGATGCTAGCAGTGGGTTTGGCGACGCCTGTCTTATGGGCGGTATTCAGCGACAAGTTCCAGACGATGTATTTCGACGCAGTAGCTCTCTATGATCTGCAGACGAGATTCACTAATCTCAAGCAGATGGGAAGGACGGTCGATGGATATGCAGTTGAGTTTTCTAGGCTTAGTCAGTTTACTCCCACCTTGGTGGCGACCGAATTGGATCAAGTCCAGCGATTCCAACAGCGGCTCCACCTAGAGATTATCATATCAGTAGAGCAGTTTGAGCACCAGATGTTTGATTCCATCTTGCAAGCAGCAAAAAGACATGAGTGTACTTCGCAGAGGATTGTAGATAAAAGCGGAGGACGAAAGAGGTCTCATGGGCAGATGTCCCAGTCATCAGCACAGTCCCGGCAGCTAGGACTTTGACTATTGGAGCTCCTAGGAGGGCGACCACAGTCTCGTCGATTCAGCACTCGACTAATGCATATCCTCAACAACAGAAGCAGAAGCAGTCTTCCGCAATGGGCTGCTCTTATTATGGGAAGCCAGGGCATGTAATATCAGAATGTCACAGAGCACAGGAATTATGCTTGGCTTGTGGGGCACCGGATCATAAGATAGGGTCCTGTCCGAATAGAGCCAGTTCATCATCGTCAAACCTAACCAGTCCATCGGTTAGGGGTCCAGCACCAGTGCAGCAGCAGTACCAGCCTCTGAGGCCATTGCCGCCTCAGGCTCAGCAGTATGTCCAAGCTCAGATTCAGAACAGGCAGAGAGGTTTCCAACAGAGGAGACCAGCACCAAGAGGACAAGGTCAGGTTATGGCTCTGACCGTAGCAGAAAAGTTAGCTTCATGTGAGGTGGTGATAGGTACCATTCTCGTCAACTCTTTTCCAGCATCAGTATTATTTGATTCGGGTGCATCGCATTCATTTATGTCTGTACGATTCGCAACACGGATAGGACTGAAGCCCAAGTCATTATCAGTAAGGCTCAATATACTTACTGGTAACGGTCTTGTGGGAGTAGATAGAGTCTATTCCTTATATCGAATCGTAGTTAGCGATAAAGAGTTCCCTGCTAGATTGATAAAATTTTTGATGGCTGACTATGATGTGGACCTAGGAATGGATTGGTTGAAGGATCAATACACAAGAATAGACTGCCACATTGGCAGGATTATTTTTGTTATATTTCGGTGAACCGGAGTTTTTTATTTTCCAGGGGTGAAGTAGAACCTTCTCCCCCAGTATTGCGCTGGCATTAGCAGTGGCCGTTCAGTTTCCCAGAGTCGTTGAAGAGTTCCTAGATGTGTTTCTCGAAAAGCTTCCAGGTAAGCCACCGGAGAGAGAGATAGAGTTCACTATCAACTTGAATCCAAGGATGGCATCAGTGTCAAGAAGAGTCTACATGATGGCACATTCAGAGTTAGAGATCTTGTACAAGATGATTGAAGAACTCAGAACCAAGGGATTTATTTATGCTAGTGGATCACCTTGGAGAGCCCCGATGCTTCTTGTGAAAAAGAAGAATGGTACGTCAAGATTATGTATTGATTATCGTACCTTGAACTCTGTAACAATCAAGAACAAATATCCTCTACCTAGGATAGATGACTTATTTGATCAGCTCAGTGGAGCGGCAGTATTCTTGAAGATTGACTTGCGGTCAATATACCATCAGATCAGAGTCAAAGAGCAAGACGTCCCGAAGACAACATTCAGATCCAGATATGGGCATAGAAAGTTCCTAGTTATGCCATTTGGAGCGACCAATACGCCAGCCGTATTCATGGACCTCATGAATCGTATCTCCATGCCTTATTTGAATCAGTTTGTGATAGTATTTATAGAGGACATCTTAGTCTATAGCAAGAATGAGGCAAAGCATGAGCAGCATCTCCGTATAGTTCTTCAGATACTCAGGGAACACCCGTTGTACGCAAAGTTTAGTAAGTGCAAATTTTGGCTGGATCGTATTTCGTACTTAGGTCACATCATCACTAGAAGTAGAGTGGAAGTAGACCCTTAGAAGATAGTAGCTATAGAGACATGGCCAGTACCTAGCACCGTCACAAAAGTTTAGAGTTTCCTAGGATTGGCTGGCTATTACCGGCGATTTGTGTCAGACTTTGCTCAGATTTCAGCACCATTGACGTAGTTGACCCGCAAGGATATACAGTTTGCTTGGACAGCAGAGTGTCAGAGTTCATTCGAGAAATTGAAGCAAAGATTGATGACGGCTCCAATTCTTATGCTTCCAGATGGGACTGGACGATTTTCAGTTTATTGTGATTCTTCTGGCAGAGGATTGGGATGTGTCTTGATGCAACATGGTAAGGTAGTAGCTTATGCGTCACATCAGCTTCGTGATCATGAGAGAAATTATCCAACCCATGACTTGGAATTAGTAGCGGCGGTTTTCGTACTCAAGTTGTGGAGGCATTATTTGTATGGAGATCGAGTAGAGATTTTTACCGACCACAAGAGTCTTAAGTATGTGTTTACCCAGAAGGATCTCAATATGCGTCATAGAAGATGGCTAGAGTTACTGGTGGATTATGACATCAATCTGCAGTATCATCCTGGAAAGGCCATCGTAATTGCCGATGCGTTGAACAGAAGGGCTGAACTTATTTCTAACAGCAAACCAGATTAGTAGCTCTTCGAAAGATGGGATTGAAGTGTTCTTCCTACATGTGGCATTATGGCCGATGCAAGTTCATCCAGCATAGTTGAGAGGATAAGTAGGCTCAAGTCAACAGATTCTAAGCTTCAGCGGTTAGGCATAGTGTGAAGCAGAACGAACAGAGTTATGTATTCAGAGATGGTACACTTCGACATGGGAGGTGTCTTTGTGTACCCAGTGGTGATATCAGACAGAAGATCATGGCAGAGGCTCATAGTTCTCAGTATTCAATTCATCCCGGTGGCACGAAGATGTACCGAGACATCCGTCAGCATTTTTAGTAGAATGGCATGAAGAGGGAGATAGCCCGGTTTGTCTCTCGTTGTTTAGTTTACCAACAAGTTAAAGCTGAATATCAGAGACCAACTGGACTTCATCAACCTTTACCGATCCCAAAATGAAAATATGAGCACATTACCATAGATTTTGTATCTGGGTTACCTAAATCTCCAGCTGGAAGAGATGCTATCTGGGTTATAGTTGACAGACTTACCAAGGTAGCTCACTTTCTTCCTTTCAGGATTGGTCAGGACACAGATCGGCTGACAGAGATATACCTTAGGCAGAAAGTCAGGTTGTATGGGGTACCAGTCAGTATTGTATCCGACAGAGATTCAAGATTTACATCACACTTTTGGCGGAGTCTTCAAGAGAGCTTGGGGACTCGTCTTAAATTCAGTTCAGCTTAGCATCCGCAGACAGATGGTCAGTCAGAATGCATGACCTAGACTCTTAAAGATATATTACGGTCATGTACACTCGACTTCGGTGGTTCGTGGGAAGATCACCTGCATCTCGTGGAGTTCTCCTATAACAACAGTCTCTAAGCCAGTACCAGATAGCACCCTTTGAAGCACTGTATGGTAGAAAGTGCAGATCTCCTTTAGCTTGGAATGATGTCGACGAGAGACAGATGCTTGGTCTAGAGATGATTACGCAGACAATCTAGGTGGTCAGACAAGTAAGGGATCATCTTCGAGTTGCCCAAGATCGCCAGTACCATTGGGCCGATTCTCATCGGCGTCCCCTTGAGTTTTCAGTCAACGACCATGTGTTCCTTAGGATCTCGCCTACCCGTGGCGTCATTCGATTCGGCGTACGGAGAAAGCTTAGTCCTAGGTATATAAGGCCGTTAGATATCCTTGAGAGAGTAGGTGATGTGTCATATCGTCTTGCTCTTCCGCCGTCGTTATGTGAGGTGCATGACGTATTCCATATATCCCAATTGCGACGGTATATCTTGGATCCGAGTCATGTCCTTGATCATTCAGAATTGGCTGTTGGTATCAACCTTTCGTATGAGAAAAGGCCCGTGTCCATATTGGACCGAAGAGAAAAGGTACTCAAGAACAAGACTATTAGTTTAGTCCGTGTTGCTTGGGGTCACTACTCTTTGGGTGAGTCAACATGGGAGCGTGAGGATGATATCCGCTCGCGATATCCACACTTGTTTGACTCATAAGGTATAATGTCTTCCTTATGCCTTATGCTTTTAATTCCTTGCTTGCATGAATGATTGCTTGATTGATTGCTAGTCGTAGCTTGCTTATGATTAATATAGCTTGCCCCGACATCTCTAGCCTCTTGATTAAATTCTGAGGACGGAATTCATTTAAGGTGGGTAGAGTTGTCACTCCCGTTTTCGTTATACGTATTTTCGTATGCGTATACGAGATCTCTGACGTTTGTCCGGTGATCCGTAGTTGGACTTGACTTGCTAGTCTAGTCTTGGTTGGTCATGACTTGGCTTAGTTTATTTTGGTTTGGCTTCGTTTGATTGGGCTTGGTTCATTATGAGAAAACCCTCTCTTTATAAAGACCAACCACCCATTTATCTCTCTTCATTGCTTCCATTTACTTCTTCTTCTTCTTCTCCATCACTCTCCCACCAACCTAGAGAGCTTAGGCAAGTGCAACTTGTTTCATGATGGACCTTCCATTTTATTGTTCTATCTTCTTCTCTACATGATTCTAAGCATCTTTAGGAATTGGAGTTTTCGGTTGGACGTATAGATTTTTGTAGATCTAAGTTTGTAGCCTTTTCGATTTTTTTGGGTTTAGATCTACCAAACTTTATTATTTTCAAGTTTTGATTGTTCTATGTTGTAGAAAATTCGATTTTACACAAAATGGACATTTGAAAAGTTAGATTTTGACTTATTTTGAGAAAGTTGTGGCCAAAATAAAATTTAGACATTTTCTAGTTCATCTGTCCTGAATCTGGCAGGGATGATGAATAGTGCCGTATAGTGCAGCTTATCGTATAGTGCATCCTGCCGCATAGTACAGCCTGCCGTATAGTGCCGCAGAATGCCGCATAGTGCCATAGAAGGCCGCATAGTGCCAGAGACTAAGTTTTGTTCAGGTGAAGGGTTACAACCCCGGTCCTTGTTTGGTTTACGATTGTAACTTGGTTACTGGAACGGTACTTTAGTTATCTTATCGTTTATCACCTTGTTTCTCTAACTCATGTCTTCGTATCATTGATGTATTTTATGTGCTAATATGCTGGTTTTTAGTTCTTAAGTGAAGCCTTCCTTATGGCACTTGGTCTTTCTGGGGTCTGACCCAGTTGGTTTTGTATGGCCAGATTTCGGAGTAGCACCCGAGGATCTTCCAGCCTTCCAGCTAGATAGTGAACACTAGGCGCAACCCTAGCAACGAGTGGATTTTATTTTGCTCTCCCATTCTATTGTAAATTATTCTTTTGTGGCATTTAGCCACCGAGCAAGTGTTAGCTCGTGTTAAATTTATATTTCTGTCTGCCATAGGGCTGTAACGTGATGGACAAATCCTAGGGTTGATCATGTATGACTTAAACTCTTGCTAGTCTTCACATTTTGTATGACTAGCTTCATGATCATCTGAATATGTAATGTATGGGATACCTTACTTTGTATGTCTGATGATCTACCATCTTATTACATTTACTTGCTTACTTAGGATTGAGACACTAGGCTTGTTCTTGACCATAAATGACTGTTGGTTTATAGTAAAACCCTCATGCATCTAGACAGCCGTGACCGTACATCGAGGTGGGTTACACTTCAATGTACGTAGCTGGCTGTGTCTGTCCCCCGCTCTCCAGTATTCTGGTTCTGGGACGTGACATAGCCATCAACTCATCTTTAACATTGATGTTATGAAGTAGTTGATCCAGGCTGATTTGCATCTTCTTCATGTGTATGTCCGAGATAAAACTGCTCCATCCTGACGGAAGCTTAGCAACTATATATACCCCCTACGACAAAAGTGTCGACAAGTGGCATGCTATCGTCCTCAAGTTTTTGATGTAACTTAAGGAACTCTTTGACTTGAGGCAACATCGCCTTGTCGTCCTCAAATCGCATGTTCCAGACCTTTTCAGTCACATGGATCTTGTTGCGGTTCTCATCCGCCTAATAATGCTTCTCTAGAGACTCCCGGACGACCTCAGCATGGTCCGTCTTGCTGTATGACTCTGCCAGAGTATCCTCCATGGAGTTCAAAACCATCAGCTTGCAGAGATTGTTGTCTCTCCTCCATTTGTTCTGTTTTGCGGTTGCAATCGCAACTACCCGAATAGTAGCATCATCCTCGTCTGGAATCTCCCGTTCTGGTTCTGTCAGAACGTAGTCCACCTCTGCCAGTCGTAGATTCATGCATACCTTTCTCTTCCAAGAGTTGTAATGATCCGCGTCGAACTTCTCAAGTTTATCGAAACTTGTATCCAAAAGTTTTGTACAGCTGTTCTCCATCTACAAGGATCTTGCTTTGAGATTGTTAGTCCCGGGAATTGATCAAAGATGGTAGAACTAGATGTCGAGATCAGAGGTTCAAACAAACGTTTCCTTTCTGATTACTTTTGAGATCCACGAGGAACACTATAATATAAATCTGATTACAAAAGCAACAATAATCAGAAAATAAATCTCACGTTCTTCCTCACAATCGCAGTTGCTGACGGACAGAACTGAGTTACAACTCAGAGAAAAGAGAAAAAAGAAGAAGAGGAAAGGTTCTTGCTGGGGTGATTAAGATCACCGTTGCTCAAAGCATGATTCACCCTACCATGACCAGCTCTCAGGAACCAGCAAGTTCACGAAGAACTTCTGGAACGCTCGTAAGTCAATATTTGAGACTTGAACGGACTTTCAGGACTTTACGGACTTCCTTAACTCTCTTCTTGTTACATCTGCCAAAGGAGGCCAAGGGGCTCTATTTATAGAGTGGAGTGAGACTTCACCTTTTCTCCTATCCGATATGGGACTAAAATACCAATACTCAAAAATAGAGTTTGATATTTTAGATCATCCCACAATCAGCATAGTAGTGTGACAGTCCACGCCTACCCCCCGAACACTCCCTGCATACACGAGACAACCTGGAGTCCGTGTCCGAGTCCGCACAACAAAAATCAACTTGCATCCTTGTTGGAATTAATTTTTTTTTCCTTCTAGGAAAATACTCCCACATGGCACACACTTGTGCCCCACCACACCTCATATACACACCTCAACACAAGCAATGCATTATATTGAGATACTCACCATTTGGTGTAGCCGATGTGAGATTATCTTTCCTAGTCTAAAGGCAAAAACACCAACAAGTATATTCACAAAATATTTCGATCGAAGACATACATCCATAACATGGCCCACTTATACAACAAGCGTGCAGAATTATAATCAAACCGATATAAATCCACATAAAAAGTAAAGAGTTCTAAATAGCCGAGGGGCCTAGGACAACCTGTTTTTGTGGAAGCACCATCGCGTAAGCGATGACAACCCATCCAAAGATAAAAAAAATCAACGTATAACAGTGCCAAGAGAGATCAAACACAGTGTATGGTTTGGTGATTGTATCACATGGATGAAGCTCAATCTTTGCAATTTTATGAAAGATGCAAGACTGAATACAAATATGTTTCAACCCCCTCACGGAACTCAAGAAGAAAAAGAGATATCACAACTGAAATCACTCACCCTACATGTAGTGATCTTCCTAAACGAAGTAGACGATTCCCGAACAGACCTCCTCTTCCTACTGTCTCGAACGACGAGCCATAATAGCAAAATACGAACTTTTTCTTAAATTTTATGTGGACTCGCACCTTAAATCTCACGTCTTGTCCTTTTCTTGTGCCTCCATCCTCAACACATGTATATAGGTTACGAAATCATATTTTAGGTCATAGTAAATCTTAAAATAGACCAGCTAATCATGGACGTTCAAATCTAGTCACACGATCATTGGATGCAGATTTGGAGACCTACACTGTTAGAATTATTCAATTATTAGGGGACCATTCATGTAAAATTAATTATGTTGGACTATCTAAATAATTAAGCCAAATTAAAGTGGTATTTGGAAATAGGCTTAAGGGTATAAGTGTCATGAAAATAATGTGTAGATACCGGAGATAAATCTAATTTGATGAGGGGCCAAATTAGAAAAATTACAATATATACGACCAACCAAAGAAAAGGTTTTTTTCTTCTTTTTTCTCTTCTGCATTCCCATCAACAGAAAGAGGGGGACAAAGAATTCGGATTCATCTTTATCATTAAGGGTCGTAGCTTGGAAGATCGAACCCCATAAAGAGACGTCTGCTTCAAGATCCATCAAGCCAATCAATGGATTCAGGGTACGCGGTTTCCACAGTTTATTTTTCTGTTCTTCATCTCATGAATCAATGGGTAAAATTTATAACAAGTGGTATTAGAGCCTCTCCGTTTGATTTATGAGTTTGAAGTTTTAGATTCAAATTTTTATTGGTGTTCAGGAATTATAGATCGTTCAATCTAATTTAATTTAGAGTTCTAATAATTCTTATACAAATCCGATTCAGACCTTCGGTATATTGGTGAATTAGTAGATTCAGGATGTAAGACTTGTTCAAACTTGAGTTATTGAAGCCACTAATAAACAAAGTAATCAATTATATATATTTTTTTTTTGGAATAAGGGTGAATTTATTCCTCGCATATAGCGGAAAAGGTATTAAAGTACAACATCACTACTCTCCATGCCCCCAGAATTTATGGGCCCATTACAGATACATCGAACTCTATATTATGTAGAATTCCAATCGGGGGGGTAGCTAAGCCCTCAAAGATACGTCTGTTCCTCTCCTTCCAGATGTGCCAAACAGACGCAGCAAGACGAACTCTGGCTCTTCTAGCCCACCCCGGCTCACGGCCTCCGCGATTTCGAATCCAACTGAGGATGCTCCGGATGTCCCGGTCCCCCCCAACTCCTCCTCTCAGCTGAGCACACTGCTCAGTCCAGATGTGCCAGGTCTCCGGGCACATAAAGAAAAGATGTCCCATAGATTCATTTTCAACATTACATAGCACACATTTTGCATCCGGGATCTGCATCCCAAAACGGAGGAGTCTATCTCTCGTCATCAATCTACCCCGCAGAAGCCGATTGGCACAGAGTTGCATTTTCAGTGCAACGCCCTTGCCCCAAATGAAATCCACCTCCTCATCCTGATTGTGGTGGGTCCGGACCAAATCAAAGCAGCTCCGAAAGCAGAATAGACCTGACCCGCCCCCTGTACCGGGGCCGGCCCAACTCCAAGTATCCTCCGTCTGGCTAGCATCAATGGTAATAAGGTATATCTCGGCTGCAAGCTGGGCAGTATAAGGGTAGTCCTCTGGCCTCCAAACTCCGTCTCTAATGATCCGACTGCAAGTGAGCCCCCTTTCCGCTTCCCTGTCCATCTGCCCTCCCAGAATCTCGAGAAGGGAACGGAAACCCAACCAAGGGTCCCGCCAAAGATCAGTACTCGACCCATCCTTCATGCGCCTGCAGATAGAGGTCTGGAGCACCGGCCGACATCTCAGGATGGCCTTAAATGTGACCGAGAAATTATTGTCAATTCTGTAAGCCCAGAAGTTGGTCCTCCGAAGGTATCTGCTCGCCATCCAATCCGCCCAGAGCGACCCCCCTTGATGAAGTTCCAAGCCATCTTCACACAAGCTGCCTTCCTAACCTCATGGAGCGGCCTCAACCCAACTCCTCCTTCCTTCCGAGGCCGACATAACTGGTCCCAGGATATCGCATGAATCCCTCCCCTCCAAATGAAGTTGGCGCATATAGCCTCCACCTTCCGAATAGTAGCTGAGGGTATCTGGATAGACTGGAGCCAGAACATAGCAATGCCAGCAATGACCGACCGTACCAACTCAATCCGTCCCCCAAATGAAAGCCCCGCCGCTTGCCAGCCCTCCACTCTCCTCTGTGCAAAGTCTACCAAGCTGTGACAGTCCTGCTCTCGTGCATAGTTGACCGTCAGCGGGACTCCCAAGTATTTCACTGGAAGCTCGCCTCTGTCCATACCCAAAGCGAAGGCTCTCTCCTCCTGAAGTGTACATCGGGAACTGAAGTAGACTTTGCTCTTCTCACGGTTCAGCTGGAGTCCAGAAAGACGCCCGAACTCCTCCATAATGTCAGACAGCGCTCTCATACCTCTCATGGAAGGCTGTAGCAGCACCAGTAAATCATCAGCATAAATCAAATGAGATACAGCAGGACTCACCAGCCAAAATAGGGGAGCAATCCTCCCACTGTGGACAGCTATATCCATCATGCAGGTAAAGTACTCCATCACCAAGGTAAAAAGATACGGGAAGAGGGGGTCACCCTGCCTCAGCCCCCTGTTGCTACTAAAGTAGCCATACGGCGTGCCCTGGATGAGGACAGAAAAGGTAGGGGAGCAGATACACTCCCTCACCCTCGCCACCCACCTCCCGTCAAACCCCATAGCAAGCATCAAGTGGCAAAGGAAGTCCCGATTAACCGTGTCATAAGCTTTCCGGAGATCAAGTTTCACACAAGCCTTCATCCCCCCCCGGTTTGCTGAACTCTCGCACCATCTCGTGGGCTAGCAGGCTGTGCTCCGCTATCGACCGGCCCTTGATGAACGCTGCTTGGTTCCGGGACACTAAACCCTGCATAATCCCCTCCATACGCCAGCACATAAGATAAGTGATAATCTTGTAAAGGAAATTACAACAGGCAATGGGTCTAAAATCTGCCAGGGAGGTCGCTCCTTCCTTCTTAGGAACCAGCGTCAAGAAAGTATGGTTCATCTCCTTCAGGAGCCGGCCCTCCACAAAGAACTCCTGAACTGCTGCCAGAACAGGTACCTTGAGAACTCCCCAGTGCCGCTTGAAGAACCCAGAAGAGAAGCCATCAGGTCCAGGAGCTTTGTTGGGATTCGCCTTCATCACTATATCTTCCACCTCCTCCATCCTCACCGGTGCCAAGAGAAGACTGTTCCCATAGCAGGACACCAGTCTCTTCGTAACCAGGGCCGAAAACATGGTAGAATAATCTGTCTGCTGATAAAGATCAGTGTAGAATCTGACGGCCTCCTCCTGAATTGCCATCGGGTCTCCTATAAGACGACCCTCAGCATTCAGAAGTCTGGGGATGCTGTTCCGGTGCTGCCTGGTGCGGATCACATCGTAGAAGAATTTGGTGCATCGGTCCCCATCTTTGAGCCAGGTGCACTTGGCCCTCTGTGCCGTACTGATCTCCTCCTACAGCCTCATGGTACTAACCTCCTCAATCAAGGTCCTCTCCTTAGCCGCCAGATCCCCATTCATAATATCAGATTGGATGGCCACCTGTATATCCCGAAGCTCTTCCTCCTTCTCTGCCAGGGAAGTTCGCGGAATCTGTTTCACCTACCCCCTGATAGCCCGCTTGAGCTGTTTGAGCTTGTGAACCATGCAGAATTGGGCCGTGCCATCCCGGAAGTGCTGTATCTCTCGTACAACCATCTCCTCATAACCAGGAGAGAGGTACCAGCCGTGTTGTACCGAAACGGCCTCGTCCTGAAAGGGGGTCTCTCACAAAGGCCCACCCTGATAGGAGAATGGTCGCTAGTCCCCGCTGCCAGACCTTCCGCCACCGAGTTCGGGAAACATCTGAACTATTCACTATTACCCAAGGCCCTATCTAGCTGACAGGCAATACGATTCTGGGTGGCCTTGTTGTGTCAGGTCTAAATGTGGCCAGCACGCTCCAGCCCCCGCATACCTGACATAAGAAGACATCTCTGGAAGTCGTAAAAAATTGATTCCGGAACAGGCCTGCCCCCAACCTTCTTCTGACGAAGCAACATAGCATTAAAGTCCCCCATGATGAGTAGGGGAAGATGTATGTTGTCCGCCATACGACCCATAAGCACAATGTCCTCCCATAAAGCCTCCCTGAGTCGCCGATCATTGTGCCCATAAACAGCACCCAACATGAAGTTGAACCCACCTTCATTCTGAAAAGTGACACCGATGAGTTGTTCAGACTTATGGATCTGAACCCCCTCCCAGCTACCTTTATTCCACCTAACCCAGATCCGTGCCACACCGCAGAGATCTAAGTTGTAGATGTGGTCCCAGGTAGAAGGAGTCCTTCGTGAGAGCATATCGGCCCCTCGAATCTTCGTCTCCAGCAGGATAGCGATGTCACAAGTCTCTCTCCTCAGCACCCCTCTGATCTCCCTCCATCGGCCAATGGAACACCCCCCTAATGTTCTATGCTAGGACCGACATCTAAATAAAAGATGTTGGGCCCCCCTGAAACTCCTCTGGATTGACACTCGAGGGAAGTGTCTCATCCGCTCAAGCACAACATCAACCATGGAGGAAGGGGCAATATGAGCCTGAATCCTGCTAAGAGTCAGAGTCCAGTCAGGATTGGGGTCGGTCGGGTCATCTATCTCCCTCATCTGGGGAATGTCCTCCAGTGTGGCCGGAGCATGCCTCTTCCTGCTGCTGTAAACCATAATTGCCTTTGAGGCCTCCGCCCCCCTCTGCCCACTATCCGCCGCACTCATACCCCTGGTCGTCATAGTCCTCCGTGGCCTGAAAGGAACCAGGGCACCCTGCTTGCTCTCCTGTCGCCCAGTATCCGGTCGTCTGTCGATCTCCATAACTGTGTCGTCCTCCGTGTGTCCCTCTGGCGTCGTCTCCTCAGGCAAGTGGCTGGCGGTCTCCGCCTCCTCGTGTGTCTCTGTCTGACCCTCCTCCGGCCGAGGTATCGCTGTCTGTCCCGCCTGAGCTCTGGAGGTCTCCTTCCCCTTATACTTGCACGTACTTGTGGTGTGCCCAAAGCACGCGGAACACATGGGTGGGACCCAATCATATTCCACAGCCTGCGTCAGAACCTCTCCAGATGGAACCTGAAACTCAAGCATGCTCGGAAGTTTCGAGCCTGCCTCAATCTCCACAAATACTCTGGCGTACATGATTCTGGAGCGGAAGGTGGTGGCCTCATCCGCCTTTATAGGCTTCCCTATAAGGCTGGCGAGTCTCATGAGTAGAGGGATGCTCCAATACAGAACAGGGAATTCTGGGAAACCGGATCCAGACGGGGATAGCATTCAGCACTTCCTTTTCACACCTCAGCTCCGGCGTCCATTCTTTCAAAATAATAAGTCTCCCGTCAAACGACCATGGCCCTTCCTACACAATCCTGGTCACATCCTCCGCCAGACCAAACTTGACATAATAGAATCCATTCTCCCGGGAGAAGAATTCCATGCTGCCCTTGGGCCTCCAAACTCTCTCCGCATAGCCCCTGATCTGGCCAAAGAATGGCTTATTCCCTAACACATATACTTCCAAAATTCAGCGACCTTCGCAATTTCTACTGCGGGGAAGTAAGCCCTACGTCTTCCACCAACCGTCATAGGGGTGACATATTCCATGGACATCGGACTTTTCGACTCCACTGGGGTCCAGACCTCCTTCCATGACCGAGGCCTCTGCTCCACAGCGGGGGTCCTGGTAGGGGGAAGAGCAGCGACCGGTCCCTGTCTACCAGTGTCGACTATAACACCCTTCCCCTTTTCTGCCGCCGTCGCCTTTGGCCTCCATCCCGAAACAGTTCTCACCATACCGACCCCACGCCGTCGGGGATCCAGGGCGCCATTCATGGTTCGGGTCCCATGATTACCTGTCCCCGCCCTCCCGGAACCTTGGGATTGGATCCCTCTCCGTCCTCCAGTCCGACGTCTCGTCACGGTTTGCCAACCACCATCTCCAGAATTTTCTCCCTCTGGAACCAAACTCAAAAATAGGGGCTTCTCCACGTGTGGGCGCCCTACCACCGGATTCGTCCGACCCCTCCCCTCCGGGGGGATCCGCCGCCGCGCCAGCCTCCCCCGCCGGGGGGAGTGCTTCCCGACCCCGACCCCCCCGCCTGGGGGGGTCCCGACGTCGCACCCTGCCCCCCCTGGGAGGGGCCGCTACAGTGCCGCCCGACCCCCCCCGCCCAGGGGGGTCCCGCCGTCTGCTCCCAGCCTCCGTGCGCTGCCGCCCGACCCCCCCGCCTGGGGGGGTCCGCCTCCGCCGCCAGCGGCGCGCCAAGGGGCCGACCGCCTCTTCCCCCACCTCCCTGCCGGCGAGGCCCCCTCCCCGCAAGCGGATCGGGGGGTCGGGGGGGGGCGGGGAGGTCGCGTACACGTGTGCCCTAGCAGAGCTGCTGTCGCCCATCGCGTTTTTTTCCAGATTTATCTAAACATCAATTATATATATATATATATATATATATATATATATATATATATATATATATATATATATATATATATATATAATATATAAAGGCTCCGTCGAGTTGGTTCACTGGGTACTTCGAAGTTGAAGAAAGGGAAATGTTATGACTTGGATGGATAGAAGATGTGAATTTGATATATGACAAGGTTAGAAGAAACGAACTTCTATACGCACCCATTACAAAGGCTACTCTATTTGTACCCGTACCCATCACTATTCCTGAAGTTTAATGGGGTTTTCTAATTAAAGTTCAAAGTTGAACCATGTTTAAGGGAGGATACATTAAGCAAATATATATATGAATGCATTTCCTATATGCTTTATTTTTCCAGAACTACTACCACTCATTGTAACTTATCATGGGTCAAAGACAATTACATGCCAGAAGTTAGTTTTGTAGATGGCAACAAAATTTAATATAATATTAATTTTGCTCGGCTTGTCCATATTACAATGTAAAGTTGGACGATCTCAAGTTTTTCCTTGGGAAGAACCCAAAGGATATCAAGTTTCCAATTCGTGAAAATTGTTTAGATAGAAGAATAATTATATTATGGGTTTCTTTTTTTTACTAATGGTGATCATCTTGACATCAGTTATAAATGAGTTTCCTAATATGTGTGTTTGGAATTGAATGACATATGACATGAATAGAACTTTTGGTGTCATGTTGATATACATTGAGTGATTTATAGAGTTTAAAGGACTTTTGAACAGTAGATTTGTGCAATCGTAAGTTTGGATAGAACTTTTGCATGTTATGTTAATTTTTTTAAGGAATTGTTGATTTTTCTAGTGCTTGGATTGATTATATTCTAAGGTTGCTGCAGTTAAATTATTTTGAGGAATCGGTGACTTAAAGCATAAATTTATTTTAAGGAAATTGTTTATAGCAGAGCAAAATTATTTTACGTTCGGCATAAATTTGTTTACGATAAATTCATGCTTTAAGTCATGCAAAATATTTACATGCTTATGATTTTTTTTATTTTAGTTATAATATTGTAAATATGCATATACACAAGGATTTAGTCAACATTCAAAATTTAGTGGTTCTTTGGACTAGCAATAGTTGTCTAACATTCTAATTAGACCCGTCGAAATAAGATGTCGCTAAAGTGACCTCTCCCAATCCCAAAATACATAGAAGTAGATATAAAAATAAATGCCAGCAGCACGTCACCAATGGGCCAAACCTTATAACAAGCCCATTAGCAAAATGCTTAAGCTGTAAATCATTATAATAAACTCATAACAACAACACATGTCACAAATCACAGGGTACAGTGCTAAATCTCACATGCAGAATAATCAAGACACAAGATATCTAAGTCCGAAATAGTATAATATCAACTGTCCAGCATAAAATATAAGCAATGAATGTATGGAAAAATAACCTGTCACCATAGCACGGAGAAATAAAATAAGTAATCAACTACAAGTCTGCTGAACTGAAAAGAAATAAAGTAGTACTGTCTAAAATAAAGAATGACATGTCTCAAGAGAAATCATTTGGCACTATCTCATCCTCCTGCACCGGTATGTCTCCGTCTGACTCCAGAACCATATACCTTCGGGTATCCCTCATCTCCGTCTAAACCTGAAGAATAACCAGGTCCTCAGGGGACACATCAAGGTACATAATATGCATCCCAAGTAACAACAGAGAAATATATATAAAACAAAGAATAACTACCACAATCATCAAAGAGCAAATATGCAGTTGAGAATAATCCTAATACAAGGCACAGCCGTACAAACAATCACCCATGGCACCGTGTTGTGATACCGATGGGCGAACGAGTAAACAAAGCCATAGCTATGCTACAGAGACTGACCAGAAAATAATCAAATTCCAAATATGGAAGCATGATCACGAGTCTAGATGGCCCACTACAAGAAAAATGACAATTCTTGACGGTTTATAAGTTGATGGTCGTAAAAAACGGTCAAGAAAATGGCTTATCTTGACGGATTTAGCCTTACGTCAAGAAATGCCTTATTTTATGTTAATTTAGCAATCTTACAGCATAATAGTTGACGGTTTTAGAGGATCCGTCACGAAACATCCTTTTATTTAATGACGGTTCGGTAATAACCGTCAACTATATATGCCTAAAAAATTGGTACAATTTTTTCAGCTGCCATTTTGGTAATTTTTTTGAAATTTGATATATGTTGACGGGTTGTCTTTCAATTCCATTTTCTTTATTTTCTGATTCTTTTCTCCGTTCTATTCTCTACGATCAGATGGAGAAGGAGAGCCCAAACCAACAAACCCTTCTTCCTCCTCCATCCTTCTTCTATTTTTCTTCTTCCTTTCTCTCTCATATAGATCCTTTCTAAATCCCAAACCCTAATCCCAAATCCCTCCACTCTGAAAACCCTCTCTCTCTCTCAGCAATCATGTCCCCTCTCGTAGAACTCTCTTCCCGGTGGCCTATGCGTGGTCCCCTCTCCGACAAGTCCAAGATCGACAACTCTCTCCCAGTGGCCATCGAAGCTGATTCGAACGACAAAGAGGGGATCTCGACGAGGACGACGTCGACCTAGGTCCGATTTCTCCTCTTTATTTTTATCCTATTCTTGAGATTTCGAAAGAGGAATTTCTGAAGCAGTTCGGAGAAGACTATGGCTACCCGAATGCCCCAAGAACATCGACCAGATTAGGGCTTCCGAATTCAAAAGATTGGAAGGTTACACTTTTTTTTTTTGTAATTTATTTGATGTCCAAATTTCAGAAAAATTGTGTTTGTTAGGGTTTTATTTTCTTGGTTGATTTTAGGTCTAGTTTACTTGGACCACGTTAGAGCCACTCTTTACTTTTGCACTTGTAGTCTTACCGCATGGTCTTCGATTTGTTAAGACGCTTGCAACTGATGAAACTCTCTGTTGATACACTGAAGTACAAATCCTGCAGAGCTTGTTACTCCTGATTTGTTGTTCATATGCTAAAGTAGAGTTAGAATTGTGTAGTTGAATAATGGATTTGTGTGATATAGGCAACTGATATTGGGAGGGCAATGAACCATCTATGAAAGCACAACTCCAATAAGATTCGCCAACTCGTGTGGACGCTCATCGAGTGAGTGCTTCATGTTTTTGTATCTAAAATATCAAATAAAAAACTGATTAGGTTTATTCATATTGTTAAGCCATAGTGAGTACTCTTCCTAATAGTTGGTCATATTATACTACCTCAAATGCAGGGCAATTAGTGGTTGCTTCCATTTTTTAATCTACCAACAAGTCTCTTTCCCAGACCTTCAATTTCGAGTGTGCATTAAAGAACTCTGTAATTTTATCAATTGTTTGGGAGACCATCCTTATACTGGGCAGATACCACATGAGGTTCCACTCCTGTTGTTCGGAGAAGGTATCATTTATACTTTATAGGATAGAATTGTGAAAAAAAGTTTGAGAATTTAAATAATCTAAATATGGATCAATTACTATAGTAGTCCAGGAGGATACCTAGAACTAGAGCAAGATAGTGGAAGTGAATCACGATAAGTGCTTATGGAGTATTGTACCATAGAATCCCCTTAAATTAAAGGAAGTACTTATTCGACATCTATAAGAACACCTATTACCGTTTGGACCATATTTGGAGTGGATACCTACTTAGCATTACTTATTACCAACTCTAGATGCATTCTTTCATCTCAAAGCTATCCAATCAAGTCACATATGTATCATGTGCCAGTAACCAGTCACGTGAGCTAGTACTACATGATATCACAGAGTCCCTAGACACAAATATCTCATGTCACACTCCGTATCATATCATTATATCCATCGTGTCCATGTCCTGTGGTCCATCGTGTCAACGAATACGACATAATGCACGCAATACCTAATGTCGATATACAATGTCAATAAAATGACATCGACACCCGAATACGATACAAAAGCTAAATACCGACCAATACTACGTCATGACAATAATGAATGAGAATAATACAACAATAAAAAGGAAAATACAATAAACCGTAACATTGGCAAGGTACACTTGTCTGTAACCTCTGTTTGTGTATACGTCTGACCAACTCTAATGTCTCCATTACTCCGCCAAGTTCACCTATAAAAAATATACTATTATTAGTACTCTCTAACTACTTACCATATATGGACTTTCCATATATTAAATATAAATTTCTATACTCCAAAAGTGGTCATAATGTTGATGCTGCAGCATACTACGTAAAGTACCAAATTTCTTTATAAAATTATTTTATAACCAATATAAAATAGTATCTAATTCTGGAAAATATCTATAAATAATTTTTATATCACTATTAATATTATTTTATTGGTGGAAACTCAAGCACGTATGTTGATACTACATTAATTCCATGCTTGGCCTACTAATTGAGTCTAAAAAAATAAATATTTAAAATAGTTAATTATGAAAAATCACAAAAAAAGTTAAAGTAATATATTTTTTATCATCAAACCTTGCACAAAAAGTATTTTATAAAGGTGTATGAAGTATCAAATCTTTTGGATACGAGAAAACATTGTTTTTCATGTTTTTGTGTTACGACAAATGTCAAGATTTTTAATAAATACTAAGTCAAACCAAAATGCAGTAAAATGATATGCGTTGGAAAGCTCTGGTAGTCTAGTTTTCTTACCAAAAATCAACGAAAGATCGAATCTGTCCGGAAGTAGGTAAAAATTAACTTGCAACATATCTGGTCTTTTGGACACCCTATCGTAGAATGGACGTCCCGACCAAATCGTTTGGAACTGCATGGTTGGCCAATTGGGCATGAAACAGACACTAGATTTTTATTAGTTTTAGTTTCATAAAAAGATGAGATCAAAAAGTATACGAAACCCTAGATGTAAAATAGCATACCTGCTGGAACGAATTCAGACTTGAATTTCGGACTTCGGGTGACTTGTAGGGCTATTTTGGTGTACTAAAAGAGGTCATGAACGTATTAGGGTTGACAAAATTATATAGAGTCACGTTATCTTCACAATAAATATTCGTAGAGCATCATCGGAGGTCGAAAAGGGGTCGAAACTGTCGTTACACCAAAGGTGCTGCGGCTGAATTGAGCTGGAAGGGGATTTTTTTTTTTTTTTTGCAATGGATGGGGAGAGGGGCTACTATTTTTGAAGTTTAAAATAAAAAATATATGAGATTTTATATGTTGGGGTTCATATGGCTTTGGTTTTGATTAATTTGGTTGAGGTTTGGGCCTCCAATCTCCAACTACAGCAAGGTGGGTCTAATGGGGTTTCCATATTTGGATGGGTGGATTGGTTGAGTTAAAGATACAAGGATTTGTGGAACATGGCTGCACTTAATTTGAATTAAATCAATCTAATATGGTTCCACTATAGGTTGGAAAACTAGGATGGTCCCTACTAAGTTGGGTTGACTAGGGTTAAGTCCAGAAAATAATTCTAATTGGTTCTAACACTGAAATTGCACTATATGGATCTTATGTACCATTTAAAATATAATTAGCACATGGAAACTTAATTGAGTGGTACACCATTGGCATGTGTAAAATAGGCTCGAAATGGGTCAAAATTATATTTGGGTCAAATGATTTTGGTTTGGATTGGACCTTAATTGCTATTTGAAAAACTAGTTAAATTTTGCGGTAGCGACTAAAATGATTATTTTACCCTAACGTTGTACATAAAAAATATAGCACAAGATAACATGTTTGGATGGGATATGATTTATTAAACTGAAGGTGGACTTGTCTAAAATTCAAATATGGAATTGGGTTTGAAAATTGATAATTGTTGTGCACTTCAAAAATCAACGCTATGGTAAAGTACTACTAAAGTCATAATTAAAAATAAAATTATAGGACCGTTGAGCACCTCTAGAGGAGGGTGAGTAAAATGTATACGTGTGCAGCAGAATAAATCTCATAATAATTAAAAATTATGAGCTATGGCAAGTTAGTACAAATGAATAACAATAAATAAGTTGCAGTAGAAGCAAGAGTAAGAAGATCAAACTTAGTGACACAACGATATATACTAGTTTCCCTCATGGAGGACTAATTAGTCTCGAATACTCCTGTTTCGATGTTAATCCACTACGGCACTGTTTTCCATGAACCAAAATTTGAACGAACTTTTGTATTACAGACGAAAAGAAGTACGAAAGAGATCCTAAACAGGAAATCTAAGTACAATTGATTCTGAAAAAGTGTGACGATGGAGAGCGAACAGTGTAGTGGTTCCTTTACTCCGTTAACGTTCTGACGACGAAAAGAACTTGTCTTGACTCTCTAAATGCTTTGAGTGGGTGATCTGGATTTGCTAATCAAGAAACAGTCGAAGATCCTGAAAAAAGAAGACTTCTGCTATTTATAGGAGGGCACATATGCGATGTGTACAGGGGTATTTGGCGCACAGGACCGCTGTACGCATGAGAATATTTGAGAATTTGTTGTAACTGCACTGTGGGGGCTGCTGATGAGCTGACACATGGCAGTAGTTGGGATTCTCTTGTTACTAAGATCTTGGGTGGTTGGCACCCATTCATAAACATGACTGAGTCAATGACACGTGTATATGTATATCGCTCAAAGATCTCATTCTGTTTGAACAAACTGGAGTTGATCGTATCCTAAGAGATACGGTTCCATATGGCATATTTCAAAAATATCGTGAGTGGGCTGTGCTTTTAGACATCATTGAGACTACATGTCACGACCCGCACCCAGAATAAGGGCACGAGAAGTGGGTACGTCTAGCCTACGCCGCAGTGTCGGCGGTTAGAACGCTGTCCTAGTTACATACATCTAACAGGATATGATATACTGCCATATACTCTCCAATCAGAGGACAATACAGAAAGTAACCCAATCACAAGCTAAGGTAGAATGGTACGATAAGATAGATAAGATAAGATAGATATCACCAAATGAAATACAAATAATAGAGGTGAAGAAGTCTAAGTGTCTAAGACATAACATCTCATCAACAACATCCAGAAAATATATACATCTCAAAGTCAAATTAAAACAAGACTGTAAAGTAAGAAAACTAGTTTAGCCAACTAGCCTAGACTACTGGGTAGTGTCCTCTGCAAGAACTGGGTCATCCTGGGAGTCCAGCTCACAGGTGTCTACTAGGCCTGCTCCATAGTAGGTCGCAAAACTCTCATCTGGGTCATATAATATTTTCAACAGGTCCAGTCAGGACAGGAACAAGCACAATATATCTCATGCAGTTCATATCATGACAGAAATGTAAGCATGCTATAGAGTAAGATACATGAAATGTTGAAGAATATACATGAAGTAAAAGAGATGACTGTAAGGAAATATCTACTAAAAGTAAATAACTATCAGTGGCTAGTGATGTAGAGTACAAGATAGACATGTGAATGGCTTGAATTGTACATGATTACACTAAAGATTTTGTACATGATTACACTACTTTAAAATTGTTCACATAACCATTTATACACCCCCGTACCCAATCAATACACAAAGATCCAGACAAGTTATGTTATTGCACATGATTTACATGGGGGCCCATAAATGGGTGCATATGAAGTATACATGGGGGCTCTGTGAACATGAGAGTACATGAATCACAAGATTGCACATGAATGATGAAGCACATAAATACATGATATACATGAAAAGCACATGATATGACGTATCCGTTGCTCCCAAGGGGGATAACATCTCTTGAAAAGATCTATATAGTACCAATCCGTAATAATAATGTGACACATCAAGTAAAGTAATCTAGAGCAAGAATATAAATCCTAACAAGTATAAAATGGTCAGAGAATGTACTCGCCTGATATCCTGAGTATCTGATGAGTATAGATGTCCAGACAGAGTAGATGAGTCCTAATTAGAGCAACACATGTCACAATATGTCCAGAATGATAATATTGAAGATTACAATACATTCTACATGATGTCTAGGTCATTCTAGACTAAAGTAACTCTTGGTCAACTCTAGTCAACTATATTAGTCAAACTAGGTCAACTAAGCCATACTAGGTCTAAACCTAGTCCAATAAGTCTCACTAGGCCTAGCAAGCCTATACTAGCAAACAAACACAATATAAGCCAAAATGAAACCACACAAGTATATATACATATATATATATATATACATAGGATATTGCCTAACACACATACATTCACTATCTATATAACATATGCATATTATTCATCACATTATATACATTCATATGTCAAGTACATATTATATATAGGGTGAGTGACATAGAGTGTCAATGCATAAGTGACATGTATATGTAAGTGTGTGTAAGTGTGTCAAGTGAAGAGTGATGGAGTCAATGTGTTCAGTTTGCATATAGGGGTAGTGAGTGTGTATGTTTCTTCAATGAGTGTAACTAGGAAGAGGGGGTATCAATCTCAGGTATTGCAATATATAACCCTCTTATCTCAGAAATGTAAACATGTGAACAACCATCAAATTTCAGTTAATTGTATAAATGTAAACCCTCATTCCAGTTTATATAAACTCATTTTGTATTTATGTATCAAACATGGTTCGAAACCCCATTATCAACCCCAAACATGAACATCACTTATTCTCTAATATATGAACATGATTCGCATATGCTAAATATTGCACAAATCAAATTTACCATTCAGTTAACAATTTAACTCATATTAAACTCAGTTGAACTCAGAATGTTCACAGTATCAGAATATTTGAAAAAAACCTAAATCCATTCTCGAAAACCCAAATCAACACAAATTAGTGTGTGATAACATGTCGTGCATGTGCATACGTGTCTCAGGGGTCATTTATGTCCAAACATCTGGACACGAGGTGTCCAAACTTTATTAAGCACACACAGACACACACTACACAAAACAGTCTCGAATACTGCCTCGTACAGGCAGGACACGCTTGTGGACACGACACGAGCTACGACACATCTCGTGCGTGTCCATACGTAGCCCAACACTAGGGATACACAATAGACACAACACGATACATCCATGACACTTGTCCATGCGACACGAAGAGTGTATCAGACGCAAAATCTTCGCGATTCACTTTCAGTATAAAAATAGTGCACGAAGGAATTCGTATCCGACACGAGACAATAAGCCATGTGACTTTGGGCATGTTCGCAGACATTGAACCCATGTCCATGCCAAGTGTCGCGTGTCCAAGTGACACGGACACACAGATATCTACCCCGAGCAGCAGGGCGCTCGTGCACACTCTCGTGCGGCATGTGCTCTCTGGACACACAGACACGTTAATCACCTCAGTCAGACACGAAATCAAAGATCACTATATGGCTATAAATTCATTCAAATAGATTTCAAAAATACGAACAAAAACTCCTTTGAGGTATTTCATCAAACACATGCATGACCCTGATATGCGCCCGATATGGAAAGAAAATGGAGATTTGAATCAATTTGAAAGATTTTACCTATTGAGAGAGATCTCAATCAAAAAGTACCAAAGTGAGACGTCCTTCTCCAATAGCAATGGCCAAGTGAGCTCCAAACCTTGCAAGCAAGCTCCCTTCAACCTAAAATGACCTCCAATGCAAGTGAGTGGGATCAATTTGGTAGAGGAATGGTGAGATTTGATGATTTTGGGAAGAACTATTAGGGTTTCTAAAGGGGAATTTCTAAAAGAGGCAAGTGAGTGTTAAAAGATATTATATAGGGGTATGATGTGTCGCAAGGGGCTGTAATGGCCGACCCTGCCCCTGGAATTGCTGCGGCTGGAACTGCCTTGCTGGTACTGCTGTTGAAAGTGAGGCCTCTTGGCCTGGCCTCCGCTGCTCCTGGCTTCGTGTGCATCCCATCCTCTCTTGAGCTTCAGCTCAAGATCATCCTCTGCTGCCATGGCTCCTAATATGATCTCCTCAAACGTAGCATCCCTGTCACTCTGGTCAAGGA
>JANAVB010035712.1:0-46989 GCA_029216955.1 Iris pallida
ACAGGAACGATGCCACTGAAGTAATGACAACAGAAATATTAAGGAAGGACCAGGATAGAACAATGATGCAAGCATGCTATCAAGTCAGGGATCCAAGGAGATAAGAAGATACGAGTGAAGATCAAAGGCGAGTACAGATTGAAACATCTATCCGGTAAACCCTCATATTTCTTGATTGACAAGACCTGCATGGGCCACCACTTAAACCATGTCACGCCCCAGAACCAGAACACTGGAGAGCGGGGGCAGACATAGCCAGCTACGTATAATGAAATGGGATCCACTCCACTATACGGTCACGGCTGTCTAGATATATGAGGGTTTATCTACAAGCCATCAGTTTCTTATGGTCAATAACAAGCCTAATGTCTCAATCACCAGCAAGTAAGTAGATGTTACAAGATGTAAGACCACCAAATATACAATAGTAAGGGTCCCATATATATATTCAGCTGATCATGAAGCTAGTCGTTACAAAATGTGATGACTAGCAAGAGTTTTAGTCATACATGATCAACCCTAGGTTGCCAATCATGTTACAGCCCGTAGGCAGACAGTAAGTAAAAATGTACACGAGCTAACACTTGCTCGGCGGCTAAACGCCTCAAAGGAATAATTTCACAATAGAGTGGGAGAGCCAAAATAAACCCACTCGTTGCTAGGATTCTCTCTAGTGGTCACCATGTAGCTGGAAGGTCGCTAGATCCTCTGGTGCTGCTCCGGTATCTGGCCATACAAAACCAGCTGGGTCAGACCCCAGAAAGAGCAAGTGCCACAAAGGAGGCTTCACTTAGGAACTAAAATCAGCAATTAGCACAAGAATATAATTACATAAAAGACAATAATAAAAGGCTTGATATTAAAAGAATAACAACAGCAAACCGAGTACGAAGAAACCATTCAAGTAGCCAGGTCACAACCCTTAAACCAAACAAGGACCGGGGTTGTAACCCTTCACCTGAATAGAACTTCGTCTCTAAATCTTGTCGGTAAGGTAAACATATCAAGCATGACAGGTGATATACGATGAGATAACCATGGGACTATTTAGATAACCAGGTTACAACCTGTAACCAAACAAGGACCGGGGTTGTAACCCTTCGTCTGAACAGAACTTGGTTTCTTCCACCATTTATCGGTAAGATAAATATAAGAAATCAGGACATGTAACAATATTGTACAGGATCAAGACAAGACTAGACTCCATCCAATCATCACGGCCAAGCAAAGAGTACGGCTTGATACTTTAACTAACTAGGGTTATCACAGGCCTAGTTACTAGCAAGATGCAATGAGAATTCCAAATCCGGTTACCTGTTTGTTACTACCTGAGTGATCCCAGCAAGAAAAAGAAAAGATAGCATGATATAGCAGACACACTATAGTAAGATACATGTGTCCTAAGGTACCACACTCGACGGCGGGCTGAAAGTACGCTCATCTCGACGGATAGCAACAAATCCTATGTATATATATATATAAGGCCGGGACCAAAGGGGCAACAGTTAACTGGGAAATTCTCCATGAACTATTTGATCAATCTAGTCATTAACCTAGCCAGATTCAGTATGAATCCCTGACCGTGGTACTCAGGGATCATGCCCTAGACATGATGCAAGACACAACCGGACTAGTAGTTTATACAAGCACAATCATCCACGGTGTCCAGGCCAATGAATTGATTTGTCAAGAGTGCACCACGACGGGCCACTATCATCATCATTATTACTTATCAAGAGTGCACCACGACGGGCCACTATCAAGCATTGTCAGGGTACTTGTCAAGAGTGTACCACTACGGGTCACTGTCGTGTCAAGTATAGCAGGTCAAGTTATCAGGTCAAGTTGTCATGTCAGGAGTACGCCACGATGGGCCACTATCAAGCATTGTCAGGGTACTTGGTCACACCAAGCCAGGTACAATTGTCATTTCAATCATATCAATCAAATCAGGATTGTCAAGTTCGGAAAAAAAAGGGCGTAGGGATATAAAATGGGCGTAAAAATATATAATAGGGTAAGGTGTACGCTATAGGAACTCAAGATACACAGGGCGTTACAAGACATGGGCAAAATAATAATAAAGCAACAGTACACAGAGCTATAGGAGAGCCATGCGGCTCAGGCATATGCGGCCAAAGGAGGAATCCATGTGAGAGCAGCTCATGCGGCTAACGGCAGAAGCAGTTAGAAGCCCATGCGGCCTGCAGGGGAGGAGTTCCATGCGGCTGAAATGAATTGGGTCCATGCGGCTGAATGAATTGGGTCCATACGGCTGGGAGAAAGGCAAGCTCATACGGCAGGAACAGGAGCAGCATATGCAGCAGGGACAGGAGCGGAGCTATGCGGCTGGGGCAACAATCCATACGGCAGGGACAGGAGCGGAGCCATGCGGCTGGGGCAACAATCCATACGGCAGAGGGACAGGAGCGGAGCCATGCGACTGGGGTAACAATCCATGCGGCAGGGACAGGAACGGAGCAATGCGGCTAAAAAGTGTGCGCTTATGCGGCTCACGAGGGATACCTCGCCTATGCGGCTATGGCAAGCAGGGCCTTATGCGGCTGGGTCGATCAGTCTTATACGGCTGAGCTCAATGCGCCCTAAGCGGGTAAGGACAACATCATTATTATGCGGCTGAGAAATGACTCGGTCTATGCGGCCAAGAAGAAGTAGGCTTATGCGGCTGAAAGTTCATCCCGTCATGCGGCTGGGAGAACACTTGCCGCATGAAATATTCATGCGGTCAAGTCAAGCACTGTTCTTCTTCTCCATATTTCAGAGAAGAAGAACACCATGAACCCAAACTTTCAAGCTCCATAAAACCTTCATTTCAAGTCCAAATCTGAACTTCCATAGGTCAAAATGGGGCAGAATGAAATACTCTACAACATGAAACCATCAAAACTTGGAAATAATAATGTTACATAGATCAAACCCAAGAAATCTGAAAATAAGATAAACTTAAATCTACAAGAACCTAGCCATTGAAATTGAAAATGCCAAGTACTAAAGAGTGTTAGAAAGCTGCAAGGAAGAGAATGGAACAATAAAATTTGGGTTCCTCCATGAAGCAAGATGCACTTGTCTAGACCTTCCTGGTAGGTGAGGAAGTTAATGGAGGAAGAAGAAAAGTAATGAGGAGAGAGAAGGAAGTTGGGTTAAATAAATGGGGATGGAGGTGGTTGTAGGGTGGAGGTTAGGCTAAGGTGTTCCATCACAATTAAAACCAAACTAAACCAAACCCAATCCTTCTCCTATCCAAATAAAACCAAGCTCCACTAATCAGAATTAATCCATGAACGATAAATGATAATTAAACCACAATGCTAAATATGAAAATAAACCACAACTAACTAATCAAAGAAAATAAGAAATACGGGTCAGAAATACGAACACGTATAAAATACGTATCACGAATTTTGGGGCACTACAAGTTAACTACCCAATTTTCTCCATAATAATTTAACGTTAATATCAATATTAATTTAATGTTAATATTAATTTATGTTAATATTAATGTTAATGTTAATATTAATATTAATATTATTGTTAATGTTAACGATAATATTAATATTAATGTTAATGTTAATATTAATGTTAACATTAACTTTAATGTTAATTTTTATTTTTAGTTTTATTTTTTTAAAAAAATTGCCACGTCAGCTGCCAGATCACATATCACGTCAGCTGCCACGTAAGGATGGACAGTTTGAAAGTACAATTTGGAGGTACAAAAGCATTATTCAGGAAGAAACAACTTCCAGCAAGGCAACAACACAACCTTTTCGTCTTCCTTGTAACTCCGCCACGTGGCCCTCTTTTGATGGCTCATGAAAATTCTTGACTGATTCTAGGAGCAAGCAAAATTTTAAGGAAACAACTTCCAACAACACAACTTTTTCGTCTTCTGGGTACATGTATTATTAAATTGTGTAGCTAATAACGCATGAGAAAGCATGCAACAGCATTCTCCACGTGGCCCTCTTCTGTAGGATAACGCATGCAGCAGCATTTAATGCTACGAATCCCTTTTGTCTTGTTATGTGTTGTGTATCCTATGTGGCATGAGGCAGAAGGCAATATCTTGCATAGGCGGCTATAGTCACAAATGACAATAAGTTTAAAAAGTCATATCCAATGCAAAAAAGTATTAAGAAGACAATACAAAGTAATTTTTTACAACTTCCAAGACAACTTTTACTCTTCTAATGATATGGTATCAGTGTTTATTATTAGAGTAATGCTACAGTTACAACCAAATGCTTACAACCCACTTACAACCTTCACCCATTTCTGACATGTGGGCCAACCCACATGTCAGAAAATGGTTGAGTGGATGTAAGTGGGTTGTAAGTATTTGGTAGTAGACTTAGCATTATTGTTATTATTAAATTGTGTAGGATAACGCATGCAGAGCATTTAATGCTACGGGATCTGTTGTGTAAGGAACACAACCTTTGAGAGAGAACCCGAGAGAGAGAGAGAGAGAGGAGAGAGAGAGAGAGAGTGTGGGAGATGGGATAAAGAGGAAGGATCGAGCTCGACTAGATTTTAAACTAAAAATTCAATTTTTGGTTATCATTACTAATAACTAGTTCGCACGTACGAGTTTAGACGAACACTAACCGAGCCCCGAGCAACGTGACATCAGCTAGCTAGGTTTCTAATACCATGGCATTCCTGTTAATTTAAAATTTACAATATTATTGAAACTAATATTAATACTAAAATTTAAAATAGTTTTTGATTTAACATTTACTTCAAACTAGTTAAAGTTAAAATTGTATTCTTTTTTATTTAAATTGTAATTAAAACTACAATTAATATTAACATTCGCTTGTCCCGTAGTTTAAGTCGTATTTTACTGCTTCTTGCTTAAGTCTATGCACCCAAAGAACTTGATTGTTCAAGTCGAACGCGTGCACAGCACGTTCTCTCGATACAAGGCTTGACGTAGCCCTTGCTTGTCAAGTCGTTGCACGAACACATTAGAAAAAAGTTTTGTTGGGCTATCGAAGTATAGCAAGCACCGTCCCGTGTCATATGCATTTGTTAAGCAGTGAAAGGGTGTGAAGGCCACTGGCAATGTCAAGCCATCATGGACTATAGTTGGGTTAGACGACGACCCTTTTGCGGCGGGCCGAATCGGTCCCTTGGCCTAGGAATGGATTGGTTGAAGGAGCAATACACAAGAATAGACTGTCATATTGGCAGGATTATTTTTGGTATTCCCGGTGAGGCAGAGTTTTCATTTTCCGGTGAGGCAGAGTTTTCACCATCGACTTGATTCCAGGGACGGTACCAGGATCGGAGAGAGTCTGTAGGATGGCACCTTCAAAGTTGGAAATCTTGTACAAGATGATTGAAGAACTCAGAACCAAAGTATTCCTTCATGCTAGTGGATCGCCTTGGGGAGCACCAATGCTTCTTGTGAAGAAGAAGGATGGTACGTCAAGATTATGTGTTGATTATCGTACATTAATGACTTATTTGATCAGCTCAAGGGAGTGACTGTATTCTCGAATATTAACTTGCGGTCATGAGGGTACCATCAGATTAGAATCAGAGAGCAAGTCATCCCGAAGACATCATTCAGATCGAGGTATGGACATTAGGATTTTCTTGTTATGCCATTTGGAGCGACCAGTATGCCAGCCGTATTCATGGACCCCATGAATCGGATCTTCATACACTATTTGGATCAGTTTATGATAGTGTTCATAGACGACATCTTAGTCTGTAGCTGTAGTGCCCCGTCCCTACATCGTGTCCCGTACTCCGTCTACGGGGTGCGCGAGAAAGGAACACTGTCGCTATCGATTCGGTCGGGACCGATAGGTCGGGATCGATTGACTCGATCGAACGGGAACGGTTGAATTAAGATCCATTCTCTCGCCTGAAGTAAACTCAAGTTGAGTGGCTGACCCTTCTCTTCTCGACCCCCTTCCTAGGTAAATCGATAATGTTGTTGCGAATGAAAGAATAAATGCAAGGGCACAAACACGGGAAAGGGATTGAGTTTTCAAAGATAATGTAGGCTATGTCTTAATAACTAAAAGGAAAATATGTCTTCGTACGGTTATGGACAACTTGTCGACAAGGCGGTAGTTTCCTCGAGCAGCAACCAAGGGCCACGGGACCGTTTCGACCTAGGAGGAAACATGGTATAGTCGTGCATAAGGTTTCAGCACAAGTTAAGCGGGGACTTGCATCGGAGCTAGCTACTTGCATTGAAAGGACCCCGATTAACAAAGCTATACGTCCAGGATGGCTTGTGATGCCAGTGACGTCGAAGAGGGACGAGGCGAAGGAGGTCAGCCACACGCCTTAGACTTGCTTCAAGCGAGCGACTGGTTGGCTGTACTGACGTCGCCTACGCGATCACCTGCAACTCGCTCAATAAGGGACTTGGTTCCAGAGAAGCCATTCCATAACGTGGAATGGATCTTAATTCAACCGTTCCTGTTCGATCGACCCGGCCGATTCCGACCTATCGGTCCCAACCGAATCGGTAGCAACATTGTTCCTTTCTCGCGCACCCTATCACGACCCGCACCCGGAGTAAGGGCATGAGTGCGTGACAGCGTCCCAGCCTACACCGCAGAAATGATGTAGAACGCTGTCTAGTTCTACTATCTAACAACAGTTATAATATCAAAACCTGTCGAGAACGGTCAACTCCGAATGGAGGATAAGCAATGACAATATAATATACTTAATAAGCTATGATATTGTTGCGACCGTCCAGTGTTGGTATTTATGTATGGTATTTATGGTGCACATCATCTTAATTCAACCGAGTAGTTCAAAGGAGGGAATTATGTATGGTATTTATGGTGCACATCATTAGGATGGGTTGCGACCGTCCAGTATTGTGATAAGCTATGATATCAATAAGTTTGGGATCCTTCAAATATTGGGCTAGCAACCTGTATCAAAGCGATCAAAGTCTTACACATAAGGATGCCAAAGATGCATTACGGTACGAAACACTGTGATCTTTATATAGATAGGGCCGGTGGCCTGAGATTAGCGCTGGGTGCAGGTGCAGGGCCTGCCACCCTTATGCATATGTTTAAGTTTACGGTTGGTTGGTTGAGTGAAATGATATGATTTCTTATGTAAAGTTCTAACCTTACAGGCTAGGCAAAATAGGACATAGATGAGCACGATCACTATGTTTATGTTAAGATTATGTTTAACTGTATCTGTCGCAGGGACATGGTAGTGGACAAGTTCAGGATATGTTCGACTCGAGGCGGGGCTCGGCTTAGACGTGCCGAGGCATGGAGTCCTTCGCGTTCAAGAGGAGCTACCGCATTGGCGTTCGGACTTACGACATGGAGATGTTCAGCCGAAGACTACTTGTTGGCTATAAAGAGGCATAATATATGGAATAATGTACTCATTTGTGAGCTAGAGAGATCATGAGCGTTGTAGCCAATTGGCATGTTAAGTTGGGCTATTCAGAGCCATTGTAACCTTCAGTACATTATCAATAAAAGGGATTCTTGTTGTATACTACGTTTTCCTTTCGCTGCTTATGTTATCAATTTGAGCTATAAACACTATTGTGAATCTGTTATCTTGTCTTGCACGAGCGCAACTCCAGGCTCGTACGGCATCACACCCCAGCGAGGACGATGATTCGGGTGAAAACTTGATAATGATAAAGACGGTAACTCGGTCGACAATCGTAAGTATCGAGGTATGATCGGGAAAATTTAACAGTAGCATTAATATTAAATCTACATTGGATTTTCTGTTAATTTAAAATTTACAATATAATTAAAACTAATATTATGAAAATACTATTTGCTCCCAAAAAATTTGGGTGATAGCATCTTCCATTATGTGGCATATAACATGGTTGCTAACATGACAGCTGACATGACAAAATTTAACAATAAAATTAATATTAAAATTAACATTAATATTAAATAAAGAATTTAATATTAAATTAACATTAATTAATATTAACATTAACATTAATATTAACATTAATATTAATATTAACATTAATATTAGCATTAGCATTAGCATTAACATTAAAATTAATATTAATATTGACATTAACATTAACATTAACATTAAAAAAATTTGGGTAATTAATTTTTGGGGTTAAAATTTGCCATGTCAGCTGTTATGTCATCTGCCATGTTAGATTCCACATAATGGGAGATGGCATCACCCAAATATGTTGGGAGTCCCAACGACTAATTGCTAATATTAATACAGTGGCATTACCGTTATTTTCCAATAGATTTGTGCCTTGTTCGGTCACACCCCTCCACGAGCGGGTTATACCCCCTAAACGAGGGGTTAAATAGCCTTTTCCAAATAAGAGAACCCATCCGACTGAAGAGAAACAAATGAGAGAAGAAGAAGAACAGTCGCAATGGAGAGTAGCAAGAGCAAGATCAATTGCAGCGGATGGGCCGTCATCCCTACCGAGATTCTCTCGATAATACTGGTACTGTCGGGGATGCCGGCGGACGAGGTAAAGTGCAACGTGGCCCCAGTTTGCCGTTCGTGGTGGAAGGCGCTCAACGGTCCCTTAGACTATTGGTCTAACGTCGACTTGGTACAGTGGTGCCGGAGGACCCAGCAAACCGCTGAGATTAGTTTGACCGTAAAGAAGCTCGTGGCTCGCAGTGGGGGATATCTAGGGTCCTTCTCCGCGTACAAGCTCGGCGAAGCAGCCTTATGTTTTGCATGTTTAAGGCTAGTGCAAAATTTTATTTGGTCTTATTCTAATACTTTATTTTTTCTATTACAAAATTTTACGTATACTTTTGTTAATTTCTATTGATGTTTTCCTATTTTTATAATACAGTGAAAAATTTCTATGGGTGCTGCGCATTCCGAAGTGCGACGTGAGTGATGAAACTTTCGTGAGACACTTGAAGTTTCTCCCGGTGCTGGAAGAACTCGACATTAGCTACTACCTCTATATCACGTCGACTGGAATATTTTTTGCCGAAAAGTATTGCCACCGTCTGGTCAAGCTGAGCAGGAACATGCCCCCTCCAGATTTCTTGCTCAGGAACAGATTCGTGCTGGACACGGAAAACGAGACGGAGGGAAAGGCCGTGGCTGATTCAATGCCGCGTCTCGAGCACCTATATATGGGATTCGGCATGTTCAATAGAGACACGCTGCGATCTATCATATGCAATTGCAAGGGTCTTTGCGTGCTCGACATACGTGGGTGCTTCAACGTGCACTTCGACGACGAACTCTAGAAAATTTGTTATTTAATACAGGCGTTTAAACGACCCTTTGATGATGTAATCCCAGTCCCAGGGGAACCTGGATACGAGATGTATAATGATTTAGATATCATCAATCATTCCTGGGGTGAATGGTGAAAACATTAGCATGCATGCATGCATGCATTTCTTTATATTTTTTACTAGTCTACATACAAGATATTTTTTATGAGTTCGATTCTCCATTTTGACAAAATTTTACTTTTGTCAATAATTTTTTACATGATTAATTTTTTTATAAATAAAATGGACTGTGATATAATGACGCCTAAGACGGCTCACTTCTGAGATTTCGACATTTTCCAACACAAATTTTACCATTAATACAACATCTCAGTGTAATCATATCCAAGAGATTTCGACATTTCTCAACACAGATTTTAACTTATTCAAAATAAATTTTGGCGGTGCAAATTCCACTCATATTAGTGGTATCAGTGCCATTCACCATAATTAATGGTGATCGATACGAAAATATTGGTTTCTTTTTCACAACCCTTTAAAATCTATTTATACAGCCAAACAGCCAAACTAATTCATCTTCACCAGCCTTCAAAACCAATTTATATAGATTCAAAACAAAACTAAACAGCCAAACTATTTAAAATTCACAACCCTACAGAACAGTCTCAAATGTACCATTCTCCGTCTTAAATGTACCTTTCTCCGTCTTAAATGTACCATTCTCCGTCTTATATGTACCATTCTCCGTACTACAAGTATCATTCTCCGTCCTATCTCCGTCCTAAATGTACCATTCTCTGTCCTAAATGTACCATTCTCCGTCCTATATGTACCATTCTCCGTCCTACATGTATCATTCTCCGTCCTACATTTACCATTCTCCGTCCTAAATATACCATTCGCCATCCTAAATGTACCATTCTTCGTCCTAAATGTACCATTCTCCGTATTAGAGGAACGGAGAATGGCCATTAACAGTCCCAAAAATTGTTCCATACTAAGTTAAAAGCATATAATAGCACCCAAAAAATGTTAACAATAGAAAAATTCTACAGAACTCAAACACCAGACTCGAACCTAGGCCTTCCATGTAAAAATCAAACAGCACAACCAACTAAGCTTAGAATAAGACATCAATAATGCTAAGTCTACTACCAAAATGCTTACAACACTCTTACAACCTTCACCCATTGCAGACATGTGGGCCATGGCCCACATGTCAGCAATGGGTGAAGGTTGTAAGAGTGTTGTAAGCATTTGGTTGTAACTGTAGCATTATATTCCCAACATCTAATAAGGAATAAGAAATTGAATATCCCCAACTTCCAATAAGGAATAAGAAGAGTCGGTTAGGAACGTGTATATATATACATAGGGGTTCCCATTCATCTGAGTAGGTTGCATATTTAACATGGCTCCAAAAAGATCATATGGTTGGGAACCATTGCCAGAGTCTTCTTCCAGTCGTCGCCGAGCCTCTCCGTATGGAGCACCCTCTGTGCCGCCTCCGGCCCATGACTGGCTGGCAGCGGCTGCGGACTTCCTGACCTCCTGCGGGTTGTCACTAGAGGTCATCGCTCGACCGCTTCATCCGGCGCCCAACTTTGACCTGTTACCGATCACTCCGGAGGAACGGGATTCTCTGGAGAAGAGGGAAGCGTTTCGCCGCCTGTGCCATAGGGCGGGTGTGCGTACCCTGCAGGACTTTACGGAGATCCTCCGTAAGGCCAGTGAGGGGTAGACCTTTTATTTTTATTTTTTTTTGTTTTTACAGTTTTTTGTCCTCCTCTTGTATACTTCGCCTGAGAATGTTCCGGCGACGAAGCTGGGATTTAATGAAATATAATATTTTGTTAACTCAATTTGGTTTCGGCTACAATCAAACTTTTACAACCTTCTTACAACTTACACCCATTTGCTAACTATAGCATTGCTTTTTATCTATTTTTCAATTAACAAATCTTGTTACGTCAAATCCATATATCAGCGACGATATCCCCATCAAAGACTTGTTACGTCATATAATTGATTATGCTGCCAGCGTCAATCTTGCCGTCAAATCCATCTTAAATATGATTACAAAGTAAAATAGAGGACAACTTTGAGTGTTTCAATTTTACTCTTTTCAAGTACATAGTCTTCTTATTTTTAAAAATTTAATCAAATATTCAAAAAATAGAAATATTGAGATTAAACTTCACATTCTTAAATATGTTGTCAAAATTTTTAAATAAACATGTTTCCACCACATTTTTTCTGCCAAATTTTTCAATAATTTATACGGAACACGTGGATATATACTAGTAATAATAGTAATAAATTTAATTTTGGAAAGTAGTTTTTAAAATTAGGGTCTCAAAATTCCAAAGGTTTATGTAGTGATTTCACATGGATATATACTAGTAATAATAGTAATAAATTTAATTTTGGAAAGTAGTTTTTTAAATTTAATAGTAATAAATTCGACCGTCTTATACTAGTAATAATAGTAATAAATTTAATTTAAGACTCAAAACTATTCTAATTTTTTTTTACTTCCCAAGGTCATATAAGACGGTCGAATTTTCCATCTTCTTCTCTCAAACCCTCTTCCTTCTCCCAAACCCTCTTCTAATTAAAATGCCGCTGAAGAAACAACGACCGTCACCGAAGGGGAAGAATCCACAAAGGGATGCGATACAGGCCCGAAGGGCAGAACTTGCAAGGGCGACAAAAACCAAGATTATGGTCGCTATGGCAAAGGCCGAAAGGACAGCGGCGGCGGCAGCGACGATGAAAGCGGAGGCGACAGCCAAGCCACGTACAAAAAAGGCTAAAAAACTCATTGCTCAACAAAGATCGAAAAATCTATCTTCGATACAGAGTCATCGGAAGACTCAACTTATGAAGATCGAAGACGTATACAAGAGAAGGCTAAGGTAGCAACGAATACAGAGTCATCAGCGTACTCTGAGGATTTTGAATCCTCTTCAGAAGAGAAAAATGAAGAGGAAGAGCAATCATCAAATAAGTCCCAGGCTGGAGAGGAGGTAAAAAAATTTAAAGACTCTAAATCTAAGAAGATTTACATTAAATATTTCAACAAAAAGGTTGTTATGCCTGAAAGATCAATTAAGATGGATGATGTCGAAGACGAAGCTTTCCTGGATATATTGAAATTCTATCAATTGGAGAAACTGAACAAATCCTGTCTTGAAAAAATCTTCCAAACAATAGTAAGAGAATTTTACTCAAATCTTTCGGCTGAAATTAAAGAAAAAGAAGAGGATCAACAACTGGTGTTTCTGAGAGGAAAACTGATTAGGGTAAATGCTGTTGTCATCAACAAATTTTATGGATTTGATCCAGTTCCTGAGTTTGATATGAAAGATATTGATAATGTTTCCATGACGGATGTAATTCATGTGATTACAGGTGTATCAATGGGTGCCAAGACCCCTCAAAATGTATACAAAGATCAATTAAAAACTTTGTATAAATTGTTGCATGCCTACGTATCTCAAACACTCAACCCTTCAGGACATGAGTTTTCCATCCATCCCGAGAGAGGAAAATTTCTTTATTATATGGGGAAGAAAAAAGGATGGATATAGGTTCCTACATGTTCAGTAGAATGATGCATCTTGTGGGAAAACCAACTGCAAGGACAGCTCTCCCTTTCGGAGAATTTGTATGCTCGATGGCTAATAAACATTCTGTCCCAAGCTTAGCAGGGGATGTTTATATTAAAAACAAAGGTCCCATGAGAAAACTAACCTTCACTCAAATGTTTGGAAAATGGGCATTAGCTGTAAGTAAACCATCAACATCTGGAAAACCATCAACTTATGGAATCAAAAACACTAAGGACAGGGTTGATGATCTATACAATTTTGTTGCTACAAACTTTAAAAATGTCTTCAAAGAGATGAAGACTATATCCGACAACCAGAAATTAATTCTGGATAAGATTAACCAGATAGAGGTTGAATTTGCTGACCAAGAATAAGATTTTTCTTCCCTCGTGAAGAAGGTAAATGGGGCTAGCCCAAACTCTTATGTAAAAATATATACTGTGCACATTGACACTTTAATGCTAGCCATCACTTTGATACTTCTATTTATGTTTCTGGATGTCATTTCTACATATACAGTGAGTCCATAGTGACTATAATTTTTCTTAATCCGTCCCTCAAGGTATAGGTGAAGGATATTTTGAGAAAGAAGAAGAAGAAGATGGAGATGGCTATAAAGATTCATCTTTTGAGTTTTGAATCTTTTATTTCAATTTGGAAGTAATATTTGACTTGTAATATGGTTCTGAATATTTGTTGGTCATGGCGGTCAAACTAAAATTTGTGTTTGAAATATTGTAAGACTAAACTTTTCGCTTGTACTAAATGCATAGTTCGTAATTTATTTGGAAAATGTAATATGGTCTTGAATTTAGTGTAGGTCTGATATTTATTTGGATTATTATATTGTGAATTATGCAGGTTCTATGTTGAATTACTAACATGGATTGGGCAGATTACTGTAACGTGAATTATGCAGTTTATTGGACTTGGAATGAAGTATACTTAATTTGATTATAATTTTTTGGTTGAAGCGTTTATTTGATTGGCAGTTGGCCTTCATAGATGATATTGATATTTTGGTGTAATCCTTTGATTTGCAGATGCCCATCACAGATTTCATGAGTCCTAGGTGCATTCCTAGGGTTTACAGATGGCCTCATTACGGATGCATTCCTGGGATCACTAAAACTTTATTTGATTGTAATGTGTTTTACTTTCTGTAAAAAATTATTACATCGATGCCATCAGTATGAATTCGATGCCAGTGCCTGTTCATCCCTTGTTATTGCTGAAGCAAAATTGTAATCATGCCTGTTCATCCCTTGTTATTGTTGAAGCATAATTGTAATCATGCTTGTTCATCCTTTGTTATTGCCATCAGTACATCGATACCATCAGTTTGAAGTCGATGCCAGTGTAATGCATAATGTAATGTAAGAAAAATTCTCTTTGATAGTAGGTTAATTATATTCAAACACTCACAAGAAATTTTGTGCAGCCATATAGTGGAAGCCTGATAAAATGATATTCGAATTTTCTTGAAAATGATTTAATATTAAATGAATATACTATGGTAAATGATATTAAAATACTGTAAATATTTGGTGAAAAAAACATGAGATACTTGAACATTTCTAGTCCTAAATGTACCATACTTTGTTAAAAGCATAAAGAGTGTCCATTCTCCCATTTTCAAAGAACGGAGAATGGCCATTCTCCATGTTAAAGGAACGGAGAATGGCCATTCTCCTTGAGAATGGCCATTCTCCGTGTTAAAAGCAAAGAGAACGGCCATTCTCCGTCCATTCGCCGTGTTAAAAGCAAAGAGAATGGCCATTCTCCGTCCATTCGTCGTGTTGAAAGCAAAGAGAATGGCCATTCTCCGTCCATTTGTCGTGTTAAAAGCAAAGAGAATGGCCATTCGACATTAACTAAAAGCAAAGAGAATGGCCATTCACCGTTCAAAAAAAATATTCTCTTCGAAAATATTATCATTATAAAAGTAAAAAAAATATTTCGTCCGATCAATACATATATTTTTTTAAATATGTGAGCAGATGATCCGCCCGACCTCAGAAGCAGGTTTCCTCAGTTCACCACCACCACCATGACATGTAGCTTTATTAACAAAATATTAAATTATTAGATGAAAAATAAGATTTCTGACAATGGCATGGACAGTAAAATTAGTGCAACGCCGCTGGTACTTCTTCTTGTTCGAGGAGGTTTTGACGACGTCCGACGCGAACCGGACCGATTTTTCTCGGCGCAGCTGGTACTCCTCGTTGTTTTAGGAGGGCTCGACGACGTTCGACGCGATCCAGACCGATTCTTATTTCCTTCTTCATCTCCGTTTCTCTTTCCACCACCACCACCAACACCACCACCACCACGGCCTGTAACAAAAAAAATTACGAAATATTAAATTGGATGGACGAAAGAGAGAGTAAATATGAGTTAATTTAGGGTGTTCATTAAAAAAATTAAAGTAAAGAATGACCTGCTAAAGCAAGTTACCAACAGGTCAAAAGTCTAAATCAGCATTAAATGATGTTTCTACACTATTATTCAATCCGAACCATTGGATCAACAACCAACGGTCCAAATTTTGGATGTATCGATACATCCTTTTCCACGGGATGTATGGTAGAACGACCCTATATATATATATATATATATATATATATATATATATATATATATATATATATTTATATATATATATATATATATTTATATATATGACGCGGGTTCGAGCCCCCTTGGAGGTATGCCTCCAAGCGCCATTAAGAAGTGGACACTCTCAAATATATATATATATATATATATATATATATATATATATATATATATATATATATATATATATATATATACCGCATTAACTCGAGGGCTGACAACTACAACGACCTCGCAGCTGCCTGGGCGTCCGCCTTCCATGGCCACCGAATTGTTGCAGCTGCCGCAAATTGGGTGATTTGGAAGAACCGCAACAAAGCGAGATATGAAGGCCACCAGTACGCCGCGGACCAGCTGATTTGGGAGACCATTTGGCAGTGTCGCAAACGGAGATCCATCTGTCCTCACGGCCAGTCTTCCTTTTGGGACTCACTCCTCTCCTAGGCTTAGCCTTTTTTTTCCTCGTGTCCCCTTACTGTTTTTATCTAGTATACTTGTATAGGCTTTTACATTTTGCGCCTTCGGTGTACTTGTAAGTGTTAAGGCGGGTTTCGCCTTCGTGAATAAAATGGGTGATTTTTTTTTAAAATAATATATATATATATATATATATATATATATATATATATATATATATATATATATATATATTTGCCTATATATGCCTAAAATATATATATATGGCTATATATGAATATTAGAATCATACATTCCTATTCTAATGAGCAACTAAACTAACCATGAGTATAAAAACTGAAAACAAAACTAGAATGGTCTACTTGTCATTTTAACAAACACTTGGTGGGCCCTCCTCGGATTTCTTCAAAGATGACACAAAAACTCCAAATAACTCCTACCAAATTGATGGTTAGAGCCTTGCTCTTCTCTCTATGGGTACCCCTAGTCCATGTGTGTTTTCTTCTAGTGTTATGCATGAAAATATAGGTCAAATTACGAAAAATGGCAAGGGTTTTACCTATATGGAGATGGATTCCTAATGAAGCTCTATTGGAAGGCTCTAGTGTCAAGTTTGACACAAACTCCCAAGCTTTTGGACTCCTCTTCACGAGCTCTTTGGTCTCCAAGCTCCAAGTCTTATAGGATTAGGATTAGGAAAAGTTTTGAGGGATTTTGGAGGATTTTTGATGGTGGAAAGTGTAGAAAATGAAGAGGACTTGTAGAGAGCTCTTCTAGGGTTTGTGGAGACTCTAAATGAAATGAAAGAGTAAACCCTCTCCATATGGCTTTCATAAATGTGCCCTAAAATCCACTTTGAAATGCCCAAAATATCCCTCAAGTTGTCATGAACACTTAACTTAATGTGGGTTAGTTTCTATTCCGAGTGTTGGGTTAATTCTATTCCTAATCTAGACTCGAGATGACTTAAATATGGCTAGTTGTGTTCATCCTAAAATATAAGTCCAAGTGGTCATGTCTAGTCCAATTAGGTCTATTAATCAAGATCCAATAATTAGGCTAGCCTACCGATAAATGCAACCTTCTTAAGTAATTAATTAAATAACTATACATGCAAAATAATTAATATAAAATGACAATAATAACCCTATCTAGGATTATTGTAATGACACATATGTCTTTGGAGCCCAGTTGTTCTAAGATATTCCCTCATCATTTTTCTAGCAGAAATATCCAAGTCCATATCACCTCTGAATTATTTTCTATATCCTCGCAGAGTTCTATCCTACCTCTAAGTAAGATGACTATAAATTAAAGTTTACCACATCCACATTACCTTTGAGTAAAAATTCTTATTTAACAACCTTTGTGTCGCTATACTCCATACGTAGAACATCCGCGTCCTTATTACCTTTGAGTTGTTCCCTATGTCCCCACAGAGTTTGGTCTTACAATGTTCGCATAACCTCTGAGTAAGAAAACTCTACTACAAATCTCATTTTTACCACGTTCGCGATACCTCTGAGTAAACATGATTTCCATCATCATCTCAACTTATCATCTGTACCTAAAACCAAGGTATGTGAAAGATGCTAAGTCCACAAAATCTTACACAAGTTCATGACAAGAGCGAACAAACAAAAGTTCTTTATTTCTTTTTTCTTATAAAAAGGAAAAAAGGGACTACATCTCAAAATAAGAAAAAAAAATACAATAAAAAAGAGCGAAAGAAAAACTAAGCATCGGCACACAACTTGTCGATACGGTTCTCCAGAGCTTCTGTCCTAGATTGAACATTCGCCAAAGCCTGACGTTCTGCCTCGCGGTGCATGACTTCCTCGTCTTTAAAGGCGACGATGTCTGCATGTTTGGCTTCTAGCTCTGCCTTCTTCTCGGTCAGCTGGGCTACATGTTGAGTAAGTTTCGCCGCCTCGTCACTAAGCACGACTTGCTTGGTTACCGCCTACTGAGAATTAGCCATGAACTTGGACAATTATTCCTAGAGCAGGCGGATCTTATCATTGACTTCTGCCACACACTCACCCAAGATCTCCTATAGGCTGACTTGGGTCTCCATAGCCATTGTATGTTCATGCTCTTCGATGCCGGCTTCCACCAAGTCATGTGTCAGGATGACTCGACTGGATGAATAAGCTAACTCAGCCTCAACAACTTCAGCAACAAGCCTACTTTGTTCCTCCTCTACCAAGGAGGAGAGATCATTCTTCTGGAGGCCCTGGAGTTCAGCTAGACGGTGTTCGAGCTCACCAACTGATGCCTCCAAGGCTTCAGCCATAGCCTCATAGCCCTGGTGAGACCTTATGGAGGCAATTTATGATAGCGCTGATGTTTTGGCTACTGCAAAAATCCGGCCCTGCTCTACAATAGTAGATACCCCCTCTTCAAAATCTTGTAAAAGATATCGACGATAAATTTCATATAGTCATTCGCCTAGGCCAATGTTTAAGGTATCATGGGGGGTATCATCGAGAGTTCCATGGGAACTAGATGGACAACGGAGTCAAAAATGGCAGAACTCGACAGCGGTGTGGTCTACTAAGATCCAATACTCGGCGGAGCAGCTGCCACCTCGCCATTCGAACCTCCAGCCATCATGGTATCGGGATTAGCCTTCCTCTGTGGAGACCCTGACCAAGGTGCCTCCGGAATCTTAGTATCTATAGTCCCGGACTGACCTCCAACAACACCAAAATTGGGGTCCACAGAGGGCAACGTCCCTGATGGGGCCACCTTAGTTGCAGTTCCCCAGTGAGCGTAGACGGGAACAAGGTCTTCTACAACGGGGTCCTAACCCTTATCAAGACCTGTTTTGGAGGACTCGCTAATGTTAAGGCCCATTGTTGCTGGCATAGGGGTAGGACTCGACAGCGGAGTCTGTTCCTCAATTTTGCCTTCTGTAGCTGGACAGGCGTAGGACTCGGCAGTGGAGCCGGTTCCTCCATTTCATTTTTTGTCACCGTCATACGTAGGACTCTGAAGTGAAGTCTCTTCCTCCATATCATGTTCATAGGGCAACTCAGTAATAACCAACCCTTCAACTGTCCCGGGCTAGTTGTCACCTTCGGTCGCTGGTTCATCTTCGACGACCCTAACAGTAACATCTGGGACACCAGTCGGAGGAGGCAAATCTCAAGCCCCTTATGTCTCAACCTCGAGGGGAGCCTCCAGAACTTCCTATTCCAGAGATTGATCAGTGGCTTCTTCAATCGCTACGCTGGCACCAGCAGCTGGTTGGTCTACGCTCTACGAAGATACATCATGACGCGTATTTGCCAACAAGAAATGATCATTACCACCATCAAAATACACAGTTATATACACATAAAATTACCTAGGATGCTTGTCGAGGGTTGAAAAGTATTCAATGCCTTTAATAGGTCGCTAAAGTCATCATCTGCATAGTTAAAAGAGGTAGGAGTATAGAATCGAATATTGTCATCTAGGTCCTTGTCACCCTGAGGCTCCACAATCAGGGGATACGCTCTTTGGAAGAGATGACGACTTTCTTATCGAAGGATTTGTCCAGGTCTCGCTTTGAAGACCTAGATTTCTTCTTCTTCGAACCCTACGAACAAAGGAAACACGATAAAAGAAGGAAGACCACTTTATTCATTAGAATGGACAATAATTTATTTACCTTTACGGAAGAAGGCACTTACGTTTTCTTTGTAGGGAAGAAAAGAGCTATTGTGGCCCCAAACTTAGACGCCAAGACCTTCTTTGGCCTTTTTGGTGCAGATGGACCCGCTACTGCTGACGCACACCTCTTCAACCGACTATCCGTAGACACCTCCTGTGGTTCCTCTGTCCTTACCACTGGGGAAGCTTCTATTACGGAAGAACTCGACGAAAGATACGTCCGAACCTTCATAATCGTGTCCAAAGATGCCTCGAGATGGGTCCCGGCGATAAAACTCTTTTCCATATTACAACTGAAAGATAAAGCGTTTGCTGAAAAGTAGAGTTTTACGGCATAATACAAAATATGTGGCCCGTGATTCAGAAGTGGAGCCGTAAAGCGCACCCCTATACACCCAATATTGTAGCACCACTAAGCTCGGGCTCCATCTAGCAGGCTTTCGATGTGCCCCAGATAGGTACTCGGGTTGTCCAACATCTGCAAACTATAGCCGAATTGACGAGCAAAGCTGCTTAGTAGATAGGCTTGAGGAAGGCGTGGTTCCTGTTCTGATAAACCAAATAAAAGGGTTTGATGCAGTGCAACCAATACAGCCCCCACATCGGTAGGCTGGAAGCATCTACACCAGTATCCTCCAACTCCTCATCAGCTTCAAAACCCAAATGAATTGGGCCAATCTTGAAACTGTCCCATCCTTGGATATAGGACAGAACCTTTCGACAAACGGGGACACCGCTTGTAATTCCCCAGTCCTAAAATACGTAGGACCAGGATATGGTACATGCTAGCAACATTTTACCAATGGGCCAAATCTTATAGCAAGCCCATTAGCGAAATGCTTAAGATGTAAATCATGATAACAACCAGAATAATAACACAGGTCACAACTAATCTCATCTACACAGAATAATAAGACAGAATATCCAGGCCGATAAAATAATACTAATGAAAAAGATTTGTCCAATATGAAATAGAAATAATAACTGTGCGGGTAAGATATTTCGAAACCACATTAAAAATAAATAAAGTAATCAACTACATGTCCACTGAAAAGAAAGAAAATAAGGTTGCAAGTCTAACGAATAGAATCGACACGATCATGAGAAGTCCTCTAGCACTATCCCGTCCTCCTGCGAAGGTATGACTCCAAAACCGTAAACCTTCGGACAGTCCTCCTCTCTAACAAAGTCGAGAGAGATCACCAGGTCCTTAGAGGACTAGCAAGATACATAATATACAAGCCAAAATGTAGCAGTACAAAATATGTAGGGAAGTAAGAATTAATCAAGAAAATCAACTGAGGAACAATGAACTAAGATACCGAGATCTAAGACACATGGAACCTAAGACATTGGCAAGCCATACTAGTCGTGGCTAACTGGTCAAAGCTATAGACTGTAGTCAAGGTGTCATGATCCGCTCCAGAATATTCGGATACGAGTCGGACACGCCCAGCCTACATTGGAAGACTCAACGTAGTAAGCTGTAAATATCTAAGAAAAACTCCAAGAATAACATGAAAGTAAACATCACAGCATCTAACCATCCCAGAATGATCACCATAATCCACAATTCATAATACAATTTATATATCAAAGTACCAAAGACAAATCCGGTGACAGGAATGAAATACAACTATAAACTCTTAATATACAACATTTCGATGTAAAGCTAAACGAACCTAAACCTGTAACTCTAGCTAAGTCATGCCTCCATCCTGCTCAGCTAAGATCCTGGGCTCTTGCCCAAAAGGTGGAATGATATCCTCAAGTACACCTCCAACATATCCAGTCAGGAGCGGAGCAAAGTAGAATTCTAGGTAATGAACAAAAACATCATGATATGAAAAGTAAAAGAGAATATGTAAAGCACAGGAAAGAATAGAAAAGTACATGAATGTAAAGTACAGGAAATAAAGTACAAGAAGGTAAACCATGATCCTGAAGTACAAGACATGACATGTGCATAATGTTTGAAATACAACTAACATATGTGACCGGCTGGGGTAAGCACATGAAGCACATGAAATGGGTACGGCTTAGGGCCTGCGTGCACGGTGCGAGGCCTAAGCTATTCACATGAATTTCTGATCTCTGGGTTTGGTCACATAGCTAGTGTATTTCCCCTCCCCGACCATAATTAGGTACAAGACATGAAAGTACAAGAGAACATGATATCGTGTCTTAACGTGTCACAAGAAAAGTACAGGAATAATGTAAATGAATATGAACTATAGAATGTACTTGCCTTGCTCAGGGTGATCGGAATAGAAAGAAAGTCTGAATATACCCCTAGATATAGGTATAAGTTGGTTAAGTTCTGAACAATAACCACTAGCTATCTACTATCTAACCATAAACTATTTATAGAATATTTTTAAGAGTATACTAGCTATACTCAAACCTTACTAGTTATAGAACAATGGGTAAGTATTAAATATTACTCACCAGATATTCATACATAGATAGCATAATCATAAATAGGTTATCTACATATGTACTTTTACTTAAGTAAAGGATTTAAAAATAATTTAATTTATTGAAATTACCAAAACGCACATAATAGCAATATCAATATTTACCGCCTGGCTTATTCTTAGAAGACCCAACAATATAAACAATTTCAAGACCTTCAACCTAGATGCAATCTTATTCTTAATAGACCCAGCAACCTCCTTGCCTGGCTTATCTCCCAATCCCAGCAATTCGTAAACAAAATTTCTAAATAAAAGTCTTCAGCCTGAATGCAAAGCCAACCCAATAATAAACTGAGTTTATACTCGACCCTTTAGTATACCAATCTTCACCAAGACCAGCAAGAATTAACAAAACCTGCCCCAACCCAATCAGTTCAACACAAATCAATATTCTACTCAATAGCCTTGTAGAGCAAAAAGTTTAGCTACAACCAACCATTTAACCCAGCCTATGCCATTGTTCTATTCCAATCCCAGCAAAATATAACTAAACATAAACTCAAGCCTTAGCAACACGGAACCAACATTTCAGTTTTGACTATAGGCCAACCCATGAAATACGTCCCAAACTCAGCTACAAAGAGGAGGTCCCAAGCTGGCAACACCCAACCAAAGTATACAAACAAAAGTCCTGCAAAACCCACACAGGATCTTGGAAACTGAAACCCCTCCACACAAACACAGGTTCAAATAAATTATACAGAGCCCAAGTCCCAAATCATATAAACCAAACCCATCAAAACAAAAATGGAAAATTCAGTAAGAAATAGAACCTTCAAACCAAGGTTCAATAAGACACAATTTCAACTGTCCAAATTATACCGTCCAATTCAGTGTTTGAATCGGGAATTCAATTTAATCAAGTGTGCAGATACTTGCAAACCTCCCTCATAGACAACCACAGAATGTCAGAGTGTACAATCTGAATCTAAAAATATACTTCTAAAAGTTTAAAATTGACAATCAGGAAATCTACAAATATTCAAAACAACACAGTAACTACTACAATAATTCAAATTCTTATTCGTGCCTTTGCAAACTCCACACTCCTACCGACCAATTTGATCACTACACGCCTAAATCCCAAACTGAACACAAACAGAGCCGGACAAGGCTATTGCAGGACACGAACCCAGACTAAAACGAACACGCTGGACGCGAACAAAACGTGGACACCACCAATCCAACAGTCCCTACATCCCAAATAATCGCTGATTAGTAATATAAATGTACATTCCCTCTAAATTTATAGCAGTACTCTTCGATCACAAGAGGGATGGAAGCAGTACCTGAGAAGAAATCTGTTCTAAAATGAAAACACCAATCCAAAAAATCGGACAAGTCTCCTTTGTGTCCAATTGTGAGCGTGTGCTCGTCGAATCATGTCCAGAACAAAAACGAGTCTTAGAGCAAATAAATTCCAACCAAAAATTGTGAAGGACTTCAAGAATTCAAGAATCAAATAGATTCAAAACTCACCGTGTAGTCGACGCCTCTTGTCGAGTATCCGTTGTAGAAAGCGAAGGGAATGAACCCAAATCAGAGACTCCCGTCTGAGATTTGGTTGTCGGAGATATTGCACACGGTCGTCGAGAAGAAAATCACATCACCGTCATTGTCGAGCAACAGCCTTCGGTGAACTCGTTCGCCGCTGACGAAATCCGCTGCTATCGATCGTCGGGATCGAACGATAGAGCATCGTGTACCACCGAGGCGAAAGGAATCTTCGGAGAACATCAAAAAATCGGGTGCCACCGAGGAAAGAGGACTCTTAGCTACTGGAGTAGTCACCTTACCACCGGAGAAGTTGACCTCGTCTAGCCGCTGCCGCCTCACGTCGAGCTGGAGACCTCCGCCATGGCTTGTCTCTCGAGAATTTAGGGTTACGACTCCGGTCACAAAAATTAGGGAAGAAGGATCGAGAGCTCTGGAATTTCTGAGAGAAATGACATCTCTCTCTCTCTCTCTCCAAACAAACATAAGTAGGTGGTTAGAAAAATATACAAGCACACTATAATTTCAGTTAGAAAAAAGGTTAATAGGTTAGAAGGATTTGTTAGAGAGTGGGGACCACTCCAATTAGTTATAACAAACTAGAATATTTATACCCATGCCACTAATTCAAATCTTTCCCTCCAAGATAATTAATCTTAATAATTAAGAATTTCTTTAAATCAAATAACTTAATTTAGAGAAAACTTTGAATTTTCATAAAAGTGGAAAGGTGGGGTTACACAAGGCAAGCACTCCCAATCTATAGTATCTCACTCGTAGTCAAGGAAAGCACTTCCAATCGAGATGGTAGCCATTCCTAGTATCAAAGTCGAATCCTTTAGACCATAGTCAAGGTAAGCACTCACAATCTCTAGAATGTCACAAGTCGGTCCTATAGACCGAGATGGTAGCCATTTCTAGTATCAAAGTCGAATCCTATAGACCGTGGTGTAGGACTAGACGACTATATCAAGGGAAACATATGAACTAAAGAAAGATAAGAAATAAGGAACTCATAACAGAAAATAAGAAGGTGCAAGTTAACTAGAAATATGTAAAAGCTAAACTATAAACATGATGAGTGAAACTAGACATGGAGTAAAGCAATCATGAATATAAGGAAAAGAACAACCGAGAGGTAATGGACAAGCATATAAAATATACTGTACAAACTGTCAAGGTATACTTGCCTTGTGGTAGCATGTAGAACCAACACTATCTAGTCAATCAACGAGCCACAAAAGTCAAACTCTCGCAACAGTCTCCGGATGCTGAAACAGATATCCCCTACATGTTTGTCACAAAAGAAATATCTAAGTTTGAGTGTCAAAAAGTCCAATTCTTGACACAAGGGCAAAACGATAATTTTAGATCAAAATAATATCTGCCGTTGGACCCGCTTTGTAACGAAAAGCGTGTCAGCACCTACGGTCTCTAAAGTTATCAAACTATATGTCTACAGGTTTGGTTTCACGATACGAACCAACCTTTTGTTGAAAGTTGGATTCTGGTGGGCCGTGCACAAATTTGTCCGTTGGATCGGGTCGCGGGTCCGCCAAAATAGCGTTCTGGTCGACCTTCTCAGAATCGAACCAAACTTGGCTCATAGGACCAAAAAATGACATGAGTACAGTGGCATAAGTTTCGTCTCGAGGTGACGAAAGAGCACAAAGTAATTAAATAATTTGCAAAGAGGCCAATATGGGCTATCTCGACCGATACGACTAGAATTCGTTGCACATACACAACGAAATCGAGCTCCGTCGAATCACGCACGTCCGAAACATCCGTATGCGTCTTTCAATGCTCACGGGTTGTGAGCAAGTCACTCGATTTGATGGGACGTACCCCGTATCAGAAAAAATTCTAATTTTAAAAATTGGTTGTTCCAAGTTTTTTCTTGGTTTTGGGAAATAAATTAATGAGCATATATACGATGAAATCGAAAACTACAAAATGGGTTTATATTCTGTTTAGGTTCTCTATATTACTATTTTTATAGATTTTAAAATTTTGCTCGGGATTGACGATAATTCACCTTCAAAACTAGGGTCGGGAATTATTGTTCTGTTTTATTTCCAACAGTTTTTTTTTGCCAATTTTGGCGTCAATTTTTTGGACAGGTTGTTGCACTATACCCAAATCCACTTGTTGGGATCTCCATATGATTTTCTGTAAAAATTTTAAGAATTCCAAAATGATTGAGAATTTGAGAAGAAAAGTGATGGCGAAGTGGCATACCTGGCGTCGAGTTGCTGCTGTTTCACAGTGCACGCGGCTGCACATTTGCCTATCGTTGGTGGCTCAGGATAGCATACAGAGGTGCTGCAAAGGTCGCTGGGATTTCGAGAAGTGGCTCTAAGTCGAAGGATCGACGGTAGTGGGTTGTTGTGGATCTCTTTTCCGAAAACTGGGATCGAGTTTTGTTTATACATCGATTTATTTAATGTCGATGGTTATAATTTGATTCTCGATTTGAATTCAAAATTGAATTAGATTTGATGTAATCTAATCTAGAGAGATAGACAACAGATTTGGATGCAGAAGATTTGGGTGAATTTAGTTTTAAAATTGGTGAAGGTTCGAACTTGATCCGAGCTCTACAATGGTTCTTCTTCTTTTCTTTCCACAGAACCTTCGTTCTGTTAGTAGAAATACAGGAAGAGGGCTCACATAATATATCTTAGATATAATAATCTCCATAAAATCTAATTAAAATCTCAATATTATCATTTTCTAGTATAGAATCTATTTATAGACATATGTACATTATATATATATATATATATATATATATATATATATATATATATATATATATATATATATATATATATATAACCAACACGTGCGGGCTCAGTTAAATCGTGTCTCCCCGCACACGATTTTTAACCGGTCGTCATGTCGCTTCGGACTCTTCGTGCGTATCATGTCTGCACTGGCTTTTTCATCATCGCCCCATACGTATGCCTCGCGCACTCCTCACGCTCCAGAGCCTCACGGGACGGCCGACATATTTCGACGCCGGCAACTCAACGCCTCGCTTCGCCCACGACGCAAAAGGTGCCCCCGACGTCTTCACGATGCCTACGACAGCCGATGCCGCCCAGCCACCCGTTCTATGTGAACGACGCCCGTACGACGTCTTCCCGATGCCCATAGGGCACCGCACAACGGGTCGCGTGGTCAGCCATCCTTTATACTCGTTGTAGAATGGTGTCGGCCCTCGACCGCCCGCACGATGCCCTAGCCGATGAGTTTTCCTGTACGGGACGCCCCATTCTGTCCTACGCCAGCTCAGATCGTTGCCATTTGTCGTCAGTCCTCCGACGTTGTGGATGCCCCGTATCGCACAGGACAGGCTCATCATCGCCCATATATATATATATAAATATATCATATAGTTAGGAGAGGGGGCTCACTTGGGGGAGGTCCCAAGTTTAAGCCCCCCTCTCGGGCACGGATGGCTGGGTGGTCGCGGTTCGGCTACGGTCTAGTGCTGGGGGCCCAAAGAAATAGATATATAAATATATATATATATATATATATATATATATATATATATATATATATATATATATATATATATAGCTCATGTGGTTAGGAGAGGGGGCTCACTTGGGGGTGGTCCCAAGTTCGAGCCCCCTCCCAGGCACGGACGGTTGGGTGGTCGCGGGGGCCCATAAAAATGGACATAAAAAATATGTATTATGGACACACACAAAAAAGAAGAAGAAACACTGTCTTTTTTTTATTGGCAAAAGGCACCACAAATCGAGTACGCCTGAGAGATCATGCGCTGAAGATCCCCGAGTACAAAAAGAATTATGGGGAATGGGACGATGGAGATCGAGCGGCAGTTGCTCCTTTACTCCGTTGACACTCCGATTACAAAAGTAGGAGAAAACCTAGGAAAATTGCTAACTCTCGGCTCACTAGCAAGAAGTGCAGCCATTTGGCTCTTGAAATGCTCTCCGTTCTGTGCTTTGAAGAGGTATGAGACCCCTTTTTATAGTCATTTTCGTGCTGGAATGATGTTATGCGCCCATATAAGAAAATATATTGATTTTTATGTAGGCACATAGTCCTACTTTGGGCGCATAGAGTGTAGGCACATGTAGACTGCATGATCATGGGGTTAACGTGGCCGCATGCTTCGGTGCACGACTGCTCGTGGAGACTAACGTGGCCGTATGCTTCGGTGTATGATTGATCGTGGGTTTGACCGAGTCGAGGGCTGTCCTGACTTGGGCACATAGCCTAAAACAGGGCTATGTGCCCCCTTCTGGAGGAGTCCAGTATGGGCGCATAGCTTGCTCTGGTGACTTGGGTGCATGTGGGCTGTCTTGGCTTGGGCGCATATGTCTTCCTATCTTGGGCACAGATTACTCCCTGGCTTGGGCACATATGACTCCCGGGCTTGGGTGCATGGTTGTCAAGATTGCTAAAATTTTCATGCTTCTAGAAGACCCCCTTCAAAGTTTGCGATACTTGAACGAGTTTGAAATACTTTGAAAGTAGCATGGACCGTCTTCTCGTGATGTAGTGGGCGCATAGCATAGCTCTCCTTTTGGGCGCATGGAGTTTGGCCAGACTATCATAGAGATGGATGTTGAGATCTTTTTCGAAAATCTGAACTGACAGATTCATCGAAGTAGAATTTGAAGAGGTCCATCCTTCATGCGTTGTCCATTTTTAGCAAGTGGTAGTCGCATAATGTGCAAGAGACTGGGTCTTCATGTGAGCGCATAAGTTATAGTGAGCGCATAGGAGCAGTGGGCGCATAGTACGCAGTGGGTGCATAGGCACATAGGAGTAGTGGGCGCATAGTGTTTGGCCCATGCCTATAAATAGGCCTTGAAGAGAGAGAAGATTCATTACTCTCTTTTCCTTCAAAACTTTCAAAAGACTTTTCATTTCTTCTCTGCACGAACCATGTCTCCCAAGGCCGCCAAGAGATCTGCGAAGGGCAAGGGGCTGCACCGAGTGGCTCTCCTCCTGCGACAGCGTCCTTGCTAGTCCAAGACCCGATCCGGGGTGAGACAACGCCTCAAAACTAAGTCTTGAGCGTTAATTTGTGACGCTCAAACTTTTTCTCTGCCTGGGCGCATGTGCCCAAGGCAACATGTTTCTGTGAGCATTTATATGCGCCCACAGAAGCATGCACCCACACTGTGGTGTGTTATGCGCCTACATGCTGCTGCATGTTATGCGCCCACATGCTGCTGCATGTTATGCGTCCACATGCTGTTTGTATGTTTATGCACCCATATGTTGTTTGGGTGCATAAACCTTTGGGTGTATAGGATTCCTCCAGTACCTAGTTTTTTCTGAAGATTTTGAGTCTGACTTTCTCTTCTGTCCTTGCAGTTAACATGTTTGTCCCAAAACTTGATGGAATCCCTTTCGGCTCTGCTTGCCAAGTCCTCGGCACAAGCCTCATAACTAACATGGTCAGCAAGGTTCAGGCCAAGATCAGTCATAACTAGCCTATGGAACGGACGATCGCCATACTTGAACAGGACAAGACCTTCCTGAAGCAGATGATTAACGAAAAAAAGCTCTTGCTCGAAGGGACACGTCATTTCAAGAAGTCGTACTTCCTGTTCGGTGACAGTGTGGGATTTGAGGATAACGAGACGATATGTCTAGAAGACCCTCTGGTAGTTAAGTTAAATAACCAGGTAATATAGTTGCCGTTGATGGAGCATCAGTATCCTTTGTCTGCTAACCCCTGAGCTCCCCGGGGTCGTCTTCCGAAGAATACAGTTCGACTTGGAAGATCGAAAGAAGAAAACTTTCAAGTGTGTCAGGGGCTCTACATCCTACTCCATGAGGGGTCTGCAACCTGGTGCCGTAATAAACGACATCCCGACTGACCTCAACCCTTATGCTGTCGACAGGCTTTGCAATCTGATGATGTCGGGGGACGTGTCATATCCCGTGGGGAAGATGCGGATGGAGGGCTGGAGGTATCTAGTTTTATTCTGGTGCAACCTCACTGACTGGGTTCTTTCCACCTATGAAGCCACTTTGAAGACTGCTGGCCTTTTTTTATGCTGTTAGGGCCACTCAATATGGCAAAATGGTCAACTGGCCGATGTTTGTCTCCTTAACAGAGTTATACAACCTTCACACTTGTACTTTCTTTACTCCGGACGGGGAGATAGGATTGGCTCTCCACAAGATGTAAGAAGTTTCGAAGCTTCCTTGGGGCACAGAGCTATATGAAGAGTACGTGCCTTGTGATGAGGAGCTCCGAGACCTGGAGAATAAGAACTCTGAGATAATGGAAGTATACAATGAGTTATTCTGCCACCTCCTCATCTGTCATAGGATCAACAAAAAAGGAAGGTCCAAGGGGGCCAATCACCACACAAGAGCTTGGACGGGCTACGTCTTCGTTCAAGGAGAAGGAGAGGATCTGGCCTCCTTTTCGATTTTAAAACCTATAACCAAGTCCGAGATAGAAGTCCAGATGGAAGATTATGATACAGTGGATACTGAGGACATTGATGATCCTGAGGGGAAGTCCCCGATCGGCCACTACTTCTGTCAAGCTGAATATCCGTTGTCGGAGAAAGCCGTGCTGGCAACTTTCTTGATGATCTGGCTTCGTGACTGTATAGTCCCTGGAGGGTTCATGGACTATTGAGAGGATGACTCGGAGTATAATGCTTCCGGCTGTGAAGCTGGTATTCGGATACCGGCTTGCCTTGCTTTTCGTGATGGTCTGTGCCACTAAACGGGGTCTACGAGATTTTTTTTAGAAATGCGGTGACTCCTGACGGTAGAACCAACTTCGCTCGGACCAAACTTCCATATCATTTCTTAATGGGGTGGCTATTGTTGCACTGTCCTACCCTGATGAATGTTGGGTAGACGGCGGACTCTTTGGCGGGAGACGCCTTTATTCGCAGATTCCGTGACGCAGACTGGGCCGTCACTGGTGTACCTACTTGCAGAAGGGCTTTAAGCTTCTTGCAGAACTACGAGTTCTTCAGGGGATCCCCTCCGTCCGGCAGTGGCAGTACAGGAGATACTTTAGTGGATGAGGGAGTTCATACCACTAGCTTGACTGTTAGGGCTTTTCACTGGCTTCAGTCTATTAGACCGTCGCATCTGGTGCTCAAAAACAGTAACCATGCCTATCTGGAGCCATATCTGCCGAGTCGTTTCGTACTAAAGTTTGGCTACAGCCAGCTCCTTTTGGGAAATAGTTGCCCACATTTGGAGTCAATAGACAGCATAATTGACCGGACGCGTGCCTGGATATATTACAACGCCGTATGCACGGAGGAAATCTTCACTCTGCCCGCAGATAAGCCAGAGACCCACCTGTGCTATGTTGTCGCCAAGTTTTATGTTCAGATCAATACCTTTTACCCCCGGTATGATCGTGAACAGAGCTTGATATTGGGGACTCGGTTTGGCCCCCCTTCTGCAAAACGAGCCCGAGAGACGCCGAAGGGCCGTAAGAAGGAGAGCGCTGCTCCAGCCGTGAAGCCAGCCGCAGTACCACGGCCGAGGGCTATCCTTAGGGATCCGACAGTGCCTCCAAAGGAGGGCACGAAAGATGATTCTGCTATTCCCAATCCTCTTCAGAAGAGGAAAGCTTCAACTAAATTGGCCCAGGAGCCAACTTTTAAGAGGAAGAAGAAGATTGTTGCCCTAAGGAGAGCCAAGAAAGTGGGTGCTGGCTCACCTCCCTTGAGAAGGTCTTCCGAGCAAACTGGAAGAAGTCGAACAGCGTTGCAGGCCGTTACCATTCAGGAGGTAGATCCCTTCCTAGACTCCATAGCCGTTTTGGTCAAGCCATTAGAAGCTTTCTCACCCTTACGTTTGTCCTTTGCACAGGACTCTAAAGTAGCAGCTGAGGTAGGTGCCTCCTAGTCTGAGGAATTGGATATGACAACAGTGTCCCCACCTTGTCCTCGACCGGCAGACAACGTTCAGCCTTCCCCAGTCAAGGAGACCGAATCAAAGGATGATCAGGGCGAATGCCCGGATTATAGTGGCAACCAGAACGCCAGTCTTTCTTTCGATATCTCCTTGGGGGCGATGTCTGAAATCGGGGCCATAATGAAAGAGTTGGACGAGAATCAAGTCCAATTAGCTCACCCTCCCACGGGTATGTTATCTTTGCACCTCTCTTCGGATAAGATTTTTTGACTTCGATTTTTTGTGCTCCTCGTGAGGCTGACTGCCATTGTATATTCCCTTATAGACAAGGAGAAGGAAACACTCATAAAGATAGCCCAAGGCATTAGGGATGAAAAAGAGGTTGTCTCTGGTTCCTCTGAATTTGCTGGTGTGGAGGGATCTGTTAGTAAACCGACATCGGCTGTAGAAGGAGAGGTTAAACAGCCTACTATGGTGGCTGTTGCTGAATCTGCTCCCGGTCCAGCTGGGGCCGTGGAAGATACCCAGCTTGATGCTGCTCTATGCCACGATATTATTTTTTTTGAACAACCTGGGCCTGCTCTCAATTTTTCTGAAGCCAAGACCGATGACTTAGCCCAATTTGGCACGGAGCGTGCTGAAGGTACGAACTTACAACTCTTTCGTACTTCCTCTTTTTGTTACTAATACATATATTATTTTTTTGTCAGGTTCAGCTTCTTGTCAGACATCTCTTCCTAGAGCGGAAGATCCTCATCAAGCTTCCTCCCGACGGCCTCCACCGAAGACGACGAGATGGCACAGGAAGTCGTCAAAGCTTTCTATTCTCTCCTGAAAGTAAAGCTTCCTGGAGTTATGAATCGGAACGCCGTCTTTGGCCCTGTGAAGGCTGTTGCTGAATGCCAAGCGGCGGCCCTTGAGAGCATCGTCAACTATGAAGAGCGGTCTAATGCTCTAAGGAGGGTTCTGAATGATTTGGAGGGTCAGGTAGCCAGATTCTGGGATGCCAAGCAACGGAGCTCGACGTCGCTGTTCCGTTCAGAAGACGAGGCTTTAATCGTGGATCTCGTGAAGGAGGAGGCTACTTTCCAAGCAAGGAAGGATGCCCTCGCTCAAGAGATCAGTGAATTGGCTGATCAGTATGAGCAGTTCAACACTGCGAGTGAGGCACATGCTGCTTCGAAGAATGAGCTGGTTGCATAGATTACTGAGAAATATAATCACATTGTGCGGATCCAAAGTAAGATTGCTCAACTAGAGGCCAGCTTGAGGACAGCAACGTATGAATAGGAGGACTATTTGGCTCAAGCTGCCATGACCGCCACAACTTTTGACCACTTAAAAGAACAGCTAGTGAAGTTGGGAGGAGAGCACGTAAATCTGATCCCCTTCCAGGATGAGGCTGCTTTTCAAGAAGAGGCGCACCGCCGTGCTACTGCGAAGTTCGAAGCCAAAATTACGGCTCTAAGGGATAGTATCAATCGATTGTGTATCCCTTAGATTTTCTCTTCTAATAGGCTCAATTAGCCATCAAGACTACTATATCTCTTTCTTTTCTCTGTATTTTGATAGACGTCTTTAATAAAGAACCTTTTAGCTTTCAAAATTCATAAATAAAATTTGTGAAATATCAGAATTAGAGGTAATGTGGACGTAGTAAGGATATTTCTGGTGGGTATTCCGCTAAGGAATTTGATGTGGACTTATTATCCATTTTATATTCAAGGTTCTTGAATATAGATAATAGGTTGAAAGAAGCTGCTAATAGAGGTAATGAGGACGTAATAGCAGAGGATATACTATATCTGACCAGAGGTAATATGGACGTGGAAGGATATATAATATTAGGTAGGAGTGGATAATTCAGAGGTAATATGGACGTGATTATCCTTGATGAATGCTGTGCTCAGAGATTATATGGACGTGGCAAAACGTTTCTTAATCATCCCACTAGGGAAATAATTATCGAAAAATAGTTCAGAGGTAATATGGATGTGACTTGTTTTCGTCAGACCGAGTTTGGACAGAGTCAAAAATGGAAATAATTCTACTGGAGAATCTTTTTGGAGGACCTATTATCCATGGCGTATTCAAGACTCTTGAAATACAGATAATAGATAAATAATTTTTTTGAATCACATAAACATTGTACTGTACATTTACATGACTAAAAATATGTGAACATTGTTTACAAAGATTATACATAATATTTCTTCAGGAACTTGCCGTTGATCGACATCATGAGCAAGTCACCGTCAGGTTTGGTTAGTCAATAGCACCGTTAGAATATACTGGTTCTATAACAAAAGGAACTTCCCATTTAGGCTGAAATTTTTCTTTTGTCTTGTGTGTCATGACCATTGGTCTTCTCACTGCTAAGACCAGATCGCCAACTTGGAAGATTCTTTCCTTCACCTTTTTATTAAAGGCTCCGGAAAGATGTGCTTGGTATAGCTCAATACGCTGCTGAGCTAATAAGCATTTTTTGTCCAGCGCTTCGAGTTCTTGTAGTCGCAGACGGTAACTTTCTTCGGCAGTCAACTCACTGGCTAAGGCTACTCGAAGAGAAGGAATCTAGATTTCTAGGGGAAGAATTGCTTCGCTCCCATAAACCAGAGAGAATAGCGTACTGCCTGTTGGAGTCCGGACCGTTGTACGATAGGCCCAGAGACATTTGTCGAGCTTCTTATTCCAATCGCGCTTGTTTGAAGACACGAACTTCTTAAGAAGTTTAATGATGGTCTTATTGAAGGCTTTGCTATCCCATTAGCTGCTGGATTGTAGGTAGTAGAGGCTATATTTTGGACTCGATTCTTATCGCAGAACCGATAGAATGTATAGCTCGCAAATTGTGGACCATTATCATGGATGATCCTGCGAGGTAGGCTGAAGCGATAGATAACGTGATATTTGATGAAACAGATCATGTTTGACGTCTTCACTTCGATAAGCGGTATAGCTTTCGCCTATTTGGAGAAGTAATCAGTTATAACTAGGATAAACCGATGTCCTCTGGAAGATGGCGGGCTGATTGGGCCTATGACGTCCATACCCCAAGCTTTAAAAGGCCAAGATGCTGCCGTTGGGTGTAGAAAATTTGAAGGTTGATGAATAAAGTCGACATGGAACTGACATGCCCTACACTTCTTTGCATATTCAACAACATCTGCTATCATCGTGGGCCAATAATAACTCATTCGTCTGAGGCGATCTTGTAATTTGGGGCCTGGTTGATGTGCACCACAAACTCCGTCGTGAGCCTCACGGAGTGCATGTTTGGCTTCGATATCTGATAAACATCGTAACAGTAGCCCGTCGTAAGCGTGTCGGTACAGCATTTTGGTAGCTGTATCATAGTAAAATCTGAGGGATCGCCTTTGGATAGATGCTGCTTCCTTTGGGTCCCCAGAAAGGATTCCATAGATGGCATAGTCTATGAAAGAAAATCTCCAGTCTTTAACATTGACGTTTGTTTCTGTTGCGTAACTGTGATGAATATGTAAGGCATCTTTTACACAGAATAGTTCTCGATCAGACACTGTGATCGAATGCTGAGTGTTGACAGGAGCAGTCAGGGAAGCAGCAAGACCGACTAAAGCATCTGCTTATATATTCTGTAATCGAGGGACGTGCTTGATGAAGAATCTAGCAAAAGTAGAAGCCAATTCAATTATCATTTTGTGATATAGAATGAGGTCTTCGTGACGAACTTCATAATCCCCTCGGACCTGACTAACTATTAGCTCAGAATCGCCGTAAGCTTCTAGATAGTCAACTTCCAGTTGTTTTGCCAGTTGAAGGTCGATCAGTAGGGCATTATATTCTGCTACATTTTTAGTATAGGGTTCCACGAAAGTATATGCACGGTGTATAACCAGATGGTCGGATGACACAAGTACGATGCCTACTCCGGCCATGATATTTCCTTTAGGTTCTATTTTTGATGCACCGTCAAAGAACATTCGCCAAATGGGCATTTTCTCAGTTGCGGTGCTAGACTCCACTACTTCATCGAGGATTTCATCGTAGAGTTTGAAAGATTCTGGCACCGGATGAGCTGCTAGGAAATCAGCTAACGCTTGGCCTTTTACTGCCTTCTGAGGGACGAATAACATATCGTATGGAGTCAACAGCATTGTCCATGTAGCTAAACGGGAATTAAGAGAACCCGGTTTAATCATGAGTATTCTGAGAGGATTGACTTTAGATATGATATGGATAGTCTGCCCAGACACATAGTGGCGTATCTTCTGGATAGCAAATACCAGTGTCAGATATTCTTTTTTCACAGGTGTGTATCTGTGCTTGGGACCCACCATCGTGTAGCTGAGGTAGTAGATTGCCTGTTCATGGCCGCCTTTATTCTTCTGAGCTAATAGGACACCAAGGAAATAATCTATTGCGCGAACATATAGTAAGAAGGGCTTCCCCATTATTGGAGCCACCAATACTGGGGGGCTTGTGAGATACCTCTTGATGTTATCAAATGCGCGTTAATATTGTTCAGTCCAGACGAAAGATACTCCTTTCTTTATGAGCTGAGTAAACGATTGACACCTTCCAGAAAGGTTTGAAATGAATCGTCTGATGTAGGCTAGCCTTCCTTGAAGTCCGCGTAGTTCTTTGAGGTTTCTTGGGGGATGCATATCGAGGATAGCTTTCACTTTCTCTGGGTCAAGATGTATACCCTTTGAAGTGATAACAAAACCAAAAAACTTGCCGCTGGAGACTCCCAGAAAAGACTTAGTTGGATTCATCTTGAGTTGGTGTGCATGCATTAGTTCGAACACCGTTCTCAAGTCTTGGAGGTGGTTGCCCTTGAGACGACTTTTAACTGCGATATCATCTATGTAGCATTCTACTGTTTTGTGCAAATGATCGCAAAAAATTATTTTTATGGCTCGTTGGTATGTTGCCCCTGCATTTTTCAATCCGAAGGGCATCACCGTATAGCAGTATACCCCCAATGGTGTTCGTAAAGATGTGTATTTTTCATCGTCGGGGAACATCTTGATCTGGTTGTAGCCTGAGAACCCATACATGAAGGACATCTGCTCGAAGCTGCAAGTATTGTCGATCATTACGTCGGTAATCAGTAGAGGGAACTCATCTTTTAGGCATGCAGAGTTCAAATCACGGTAATCGATACAGACTTGAACTTTACCATTCTTTTTTATAACTGGCACAATGTTAGCGACCCAGTCAGGGTGTTGTTCTTCGTGAAAGAACTCGCTTGAAATAAGCTTCTTGACTTCACTCTCGATGGCCTCCATGATATCTGGTCAGAATCGTTGTTGCTACTACTTAACTGGCTTAGCTTTGGACGAGATATTTAGGCGATACATAGCAACTTTAGGCTCCAAGCCTGGCATGTCTTCATAGCTCCATGCAAAGATGCCAATGTATTCTCTTATAAGCTGTATAAGAGATTGTCATTCTTCGCCAGACAGACTTTTGCTGATAAAGATTGGTTTGAGAGATGATTCATCTCCTAAATTAACTTGGACGACTTCGTCATCGGTAGGTGGTTCACGTTGTTTGAAACGTAACTCCCACCTAGCATCCATCTTTTGAGCCCATTGTTCATGCTCGATCGAATGGACATCGTCTGTAATTTAGTCAACTGAAACTATGTTGACGGATAAAGTTGCTTTGAACGTGTCTCCAATGCTTGAGTCTGAATCCCAGAGGCAGGAATTAGAAGAATGAGAACAATGATCTGCTTCGACGTCTGATCCTTCAGGAGTTGTTGGAGGAGTGACGTAACCCAAACCAACATTGTTTTGTTGATAATAGTTCTTGGGTTTACCGGAAGGAGCAAAGTGACGTATTGTCAGTCGTCATCCCTGACCGTAGTTTAGCCCCTGGTCGCTTTTTATATCATATCCCATGTTCTGGATGATTTTCTTAACCTGCCAACTATATCGAAAAAGTTGCATTTTTCTATAGTCATAGTCAGCTTCAGTGTTGTGATTGGGAGAAGTAGAGTCCAGAACGAACTTTCTTTCGCCAATTATTCGACCGAAGATGATCAATTCTATACCCTTCTTTCTGGCTGGAAAGATGAAGTAGTGGATATCATCTGGCCAGACTTTTTCCCATAGATGAGACATTGTGACCGGCATGCAGAGATGTGGTCCTATGCCGTGCTCTAGGGCGTATATCATATTTATATACTAGTTTACAGATTGGTAGACATCGAAGTAATTTAAAGATAAACCTTTACTTAGAAAATGTACAAGTTCTTTTTCATGGATAACATCATCCACTGAAGGTACATATGGTAACTTTTCAGGATTGGGAGGATGGACTTCAGCAGGTTCCACCCAAGGTATTTTACGGAGAGTGATGGTCAATGGTTTGACTTTATCAGGATTCTTCTTTTTAACCCTGATTGTGAGAGGCTTTGGCGTACTTTTTGGAGTAGTACGTCCTTTGACTCGGATAATCAGGGGACCATGACTGGCAGATGAACTCACTTCAGCTTCATCGTCAGCCTCGTTGTCGTCGTCTTTGGGAGGCTGAGATTGATAAAGTACCGAATCTCCGTAGTAGGCTTCAATGCCCTTAAAAGGATCGACATCGGAAACTCCGTCTTCACGATGCTATCACCGTTGACATACTTGAAGCACTGGTGAAGTGTAGAAGGAACGATCATGTTCTCGTGTATGCATGGACGTCCCAACAAGACGTTATAGGATACATTGGTGTCGATTACATAGCAAGAAACCTCTGTTCAAAGATCACCAATCTGGCACTTGAGACGAATCTTGCCCAGCGGGTGGCTTCTTCCAGCATTGAAAGCCAGGATAGTAGTATTGGTTGTAGAAAGCTTGTGTAGAGGGATTCCTAGAATTTGGAGTAAACTTCTAGGAATGATGTTGAGGGAGGAACCTGGATCAATATGCATCTGATCCACCTTAATCGCCCCGATATACCCTGTATAGTACAGAGGTCTATCATGATGATTATTTTTGAGTAGCATGTCCTCCTGTGAAAATATGATGTTGGGCACCACTTTCATAGTACTGTGGCAGTGAGAATAGGAGACGGGATCTTCAGCGGAGGCTTTGACTTCAGCGAGATAAGAGTCGACATGTAGTAATGCCTCACTTAAGGCCTTCCACGTTTTTTAGAGAGTCACAATCGATCGAACAAAGACAACCTGGCAGGTGTATTGGCCAGCTGCGCCAGTATGTCAAAGTTGTAAGGCCGATCCATGCCTTTAGGAGTTAGCACCTGTAGAGACTTGTCAAATTGCGTCTCCTTCTGCTTGGCTTTGTCGGTAGTTGCGAGCTTAGTCGAACCGGTTTCTGAACTTGTGGTGGCAGTAAGATCTTGAGAAGGTACTGCTTCTTCTTGTATGGGGTCATAAGTCTGTAGGTATGCCTTCCCAGATCGCGTCTCTCCAGATAGAACTTTATAAATAGGAGAAGACACCATATGGCATGATTTGTATTTCTTGCCCCTCTTTACTTTGGAAGATACCACCCCCTGCATTATTTCTTGCACAAGGTTTAGATGGACCCACATGATCTCACCACGTTCAGTTGTGAGTGGCACCAAAGTTGAGTTGCGAGCTGGCGGTAGGTTGATGACTTTTATTATTGCCTTGGGGATTAGGACTATGCCGTCTGGGACTTTTGTCGGAGAAAAGTCACCAAATTGAAGAGAGATCATGTTAGAAGATACGACCTTATCTTCAGCTTCGAGGTTGATCACTTGGCTATCGATAAGCTATTGTATCTTCTTCTTCAGGACGATGCAATCCTTGGTAGAGTGGTACACGTACTGATGATAAAGACAGTACTTGGGATCGTTGAGTTGGGTCGCCTCCGCAGGACGTCGTGGTGGAGGCAATGTCAGTTTATTACCCGTCAATGTGTGAAAAATGGTAATAACATCATCCTCGTCAAAGAAGAAAGTCTCCTTAGGTTTGTCAGGAGCACCCTGAGAATTGGAAGCTTCCTTGAAAGTGTCGGCTTTCAAGACTTCTTTCCCTTTACCCCCACGGATAGGGATAGTTTGAGGGTGCTTGCCTTTGTCTTCAGATTTGGGTGTCTTCAACCCCAGTAATTCCATATTAGGGACGTCGTTTTCAGCTGCATCAGCGGCCCCAATGAAAGCAGGCCATGTATCGTACTTATGTATACCCAGACAGAACTTTACTGTAGGAAGAAAGTTATGTCGACAAGTATCCATGAGTTCTGAGTCTGGTATACCGAAGGACATCTTCAATGCTAGTCACCTGAAGCGTTCGATGATAGCAATAACAGATTCAGTCCTCCTTTGCTTGGTCTCGAAGAGGGTGGACATACTAACATGCATGTCACTCTCATAAAACCTATTGAGGAATAACCTCTCCAAATCTTTAAAGGAATTAATACAACCGTCAGGCAGATTGTAGAACCATTCAAAAGCGACCCCCTGTAAGGTGCTAATAAACAGCTTTGACAAGAACGGATCATCCCTGGGTAAGTATAGAGTCTTCGTGTTGAAGTATGTTATGTGTTGGCGAGGAGAAGTCATCTCGTCAAATGAATTTAGCATCAGTGGCTTGTAGTTAGGAGGGCAAGTAGCATTCTCCCATTCAGGAGGATAAGGTTGAGATATCCCCATCTTCTGAAGCTCGTCTTTGTGTGAGATGGTATCGAGACGGGCAACACGAGAATCAATTGCATCCTGTTGATTGAGCAGATGTTAAAAAACGGCTATTGTACGGTTGTCAGGCATCGTTGGTGAAGGACCACCCCCAGCATTTGCAAGATTTGGAGGAGGGCAACGGAATGATACTCCTTCTGTAGTGAAGGAGGATTGTTGCTATGAGCCGGACTAACGTGTTCTGAGATGTTTGGTTGTAGTGGAGGAACAGTCCCAGTAGCTTGGACCGCCATGATACTTGTAAGCATATCAGTGATCTTGGCAAATGCTATTTCAAGACCCTCTAACCATTTGTTGGTCTGATCACTGGCTTCTTCAGGTCTCTCTCCATCCGCCATGTATATAGATAACATGCGAGGATGAACAGAGAAAATAGTACAACTGGTGCTGATAATGTCTGTCTCTGAGTTAAAAAGTCCCTCGTCGTCAGGTAGGGGAGGTAGATAGTCACCGTCAGACTCGGAGAGATCATCGTCATCTGGAAGGCTACCCCCGGTGTAAAGGTCATTTGCTTCAGACTATGAGGGAATACTACCCCCGGGTGAAGGATCATTACCTCAAGCTTGGGAGTCCTCGTTATCTATACGAAATCTCGTCCTTGACTGAGTACCCATATAGACTCATTCAGATGTAACAGCTCGCTGGCTATCTGTTGGCAGACTTCTTCTTCTTCTGTTCGCAGAATTGAGAGAAAAAGTTAGGTTCGTGATCCACCTTTTTTTGATTGGGGCTCCCGTAAGGAGAACCCCACGAAACCATGTTGGATGAAACACACAGCGGCTTTTTATCATTAGAGCGATGCAATCGTCGAAACACGGACTGCCTCTATGGCACTCTCGTTGCTTTGGAGCAGCAACAGTTGATGACAATACTGGTACACAGATGTACGCCATGAATTGTCGTATCCTCCCACGCTTTACGCTTATGATTTATCATGTCGTGTAAGTCAGCGGAAGGGAGTTTTGCCTTAAAACCCATGTTACATGCATCGCCGAGCTTTGCATATGGGTTTGTAAGGAAAATTGGCGCATCCGAACTTAGCTCACGTGCAGGGGCAACCCCCACACCTAAGTTCTGTGATGACCTCGAAGAAAGCCCCGTGCTATACGCGTTGGGGCCTGTCTTTTTATTGTGGGAGCATAGACCTTGGAGTTTGCCTTTGGGCGCATGCTTTCCAGAAGTCTTGGCAGCATGCCTGAGCTTCCTGGATGTGGGCGCATAGTATGGGTCAGTAGATCTTGGGCGCATAGCCTTGGGCGCATGACCCTGGACACATAGTCTGTCGAAAATAGAAGTCTTCTGGCCAGAGTTATGCGCCCACGCACCCTCTTGGGCACATAGCTTTGGGCACATCCTTGGTGAAACAGCACTGTTTTCTTCCAATTTTGCCTCCTTCGTTTGTGAGCCTCGCTGAGTTTGTTCAGAGCGTCGAATACTTCGATTCCTGGCATCGTAGTATTTTCCTTTACCAAGTATCGAGCGTTGAACACTCTGTTGTTGATTGCACAAGAGAGAAGTCGCTGGGCTAGTAGAGTCCATAACTGTATTCGCCTTCTTCATGTTAGGAGCCTCTGTGATAGAGATATGCGCCCATAGAGGAGCTCCATGCGCCCATGTGGAAGTCCTACGCGCCCACATGACAGAGTCCTTCGGTTGCATATCTTCTATGACACTGGCAGGATATGCACCACGAGCCTTCGTAAGCCAAGTCTTGCGAGACTTGTTTGGCTTCACTGATTTTGAGGGAGTAGAGCTGTCTCTCGAGTGCATATCTTTAAACGCCTGCTGATCGAACTTCACGATCAACATCTTTTGAGTGCTCCCCACTTTATCGGTATTGGATTGCATTACCACCTTTTCGTCAGAGAAAAAGGTAGTCCCCATCAGAGTTGCCATTTTTGTGGACACACACAAAAAAGAAGAAGAAATGATGTCTTTTCTTATTGGCGTAAGGTACCACAAATCAAGTATGCCTGAGAGATCCTGCACTGAGGATCCCCGAGTACAAAAAAAATTCTAGGGAATAGGACGATGGAGATCGAGCGACAGTTGCTCCTTTACTCCGTTGACACTCTGATTACAAAAATGGAAGAAAACCTAAGAAAATTGCTAACTCTCGGCTCACTGACAAAAAGTGCAGCAATTTAGCTCTTGAAATGCTCTCCGTTCTGTGCTTTGAAGAGGTATGAGACCCCTTTTTGTAGTCATTTTTGTGCTGGAATGATGTTATGCGCCCATATGAGAAAATATACTGATTTTCATGTGGGCGCATAGTACTGCTTTAGGCGCATAGAGTGTAGGCGCATGCAGACTGCGTGATCGTAGGTTGATCGTGGGGTTGACGTGGCCGCATGCTTCGGTGCACGACCGCTCGTGGAGAATGACGTGGCCGTATGCTTCGGTGCACGATTGATCGTGGGTTTGACCGAGTCAGGGGTTGTCCTGACTTGGGCGTATAGCCTGAAACAGGGCTATGCGCCCACTTCTCGAGGAGTCCAGTATAGGTGCATAGCTTGCTCTGGTGACTTTGGCACATGTGGGCTGTCTTGGCTTGGGCGCATATGTCTTCCTGGCTTGGGCGCATATTACTCCCTGGCTTGGGCGTATATGACTCCCTGGCTTGGGCGCATGGTTTTCAAGATTGCTGAAATTTTCATGCTTCTACATGTATATATATAAATTCATTTGACAATAAAGTAAATAAAAAATAACTAATAATAATAAATAATTTTATTTAATAATAACAACAACATTAATAATAATAATAATAATCCTAATAACAACTAAAAATAAACCAATAGTGGATATAGTAGTTTTTGGTGAGATATCATACCATACACACTCTTTATTTGGCTCCAGAAAATCGTACAAATATTCTAAAATGACAGTTAATATTAATAATACGTATATTATACGTATAACAAATATTTAGTATATTTAGTAAATATTTGTCAATTCTTATTGCTTCTACCTAAAATATGTCTACATGGTCGTCTTTGGTCCCACTTCATGCCAACATGGGCTTGGACTAGACGACTATATCAAGGGAAACATATGAAGTAAAGAAAGATAAGTAATAAGGAACTCATAACAACAAACAAGAAGGTGTAAGTAAACTAGAAATATGTAAAAGCAAAACTATAAACATGATGAGTGAAACTAGACATGGAGTAAAGCAATCATGAATATAAGGAAAAAGAGCAATAGAGAGGTAATGGAAAAGCATACAAAATATACTGTACAAGCTGACAAGGTATATTTGCATGGTGGTAGCACATAGAACTAATACTATCTAGTCAATCAACGAGCCACAAAAGTCAAACTCTCGCAACATTCTTCGGACGCTGAAGCAGACATCACCAACGTGTTTGTCATAAAAGAAATATCTATGTTTGACTGCCCAAAAGTCCAATTCTGGATACAGGAGTAAAACGGTAATTTTTAGATCAAAATGATCTCCGTCGTTGGATCCGCTTTGTACCAAAAAGTGTGTTAGCACCTACGATCTCTAAAGTCATCAGATTATATGTCTACGGATTCAGTTTGATGATATAAATCCAATTGTATGTCTAAAGTTGGATTCCGATGGGCCGTGCACAAATTTGCCTGTTAGATCGGGTCGTGGGCCTGCCAAAATAGCGTTCTGATCGACCTTCTCAGGATCGGACCAAACTTGGTGCATAGGACCAAAATAATGACATGATTCTAGTGGCACAAGTTTTGTCCCGAGTTGACGAACATGCACAAAGTAATTGACTAGTTTGCGAAGAGGTCGATACGGGGTATCTCAACCTATACGCCTCAAATTCGTCACGTACACACAACAAATCGAGTTTCGTCGAATCCCATACATCTGTAACATCCGAATGTGTCTTTTCATGCTTATGTGTTGCGACCATGTTGCACGATTTGACAGGAGGTACCCCATATCGGGTAAAATTCCAATTTTGAAAACTGGTTTTGCCAAGTTTTTTCTTAGTTTTGGGAAATAAATTAATGAGCATATATAAAATGAAATTAGAAACTACAAAAAGGGTTTATATTCTGTTTAGGTTCTCTACATTATTGTTTCTATAGATTTCAAAAAAAATTCGGGTTTGGCGACAATTTGCCGTCAAAACTAGGGACGAGAATATTGTTCTGTTTCATTTCGAACAGTTTATCGCGAATTTTGGCATCACATTTTTGGACAGGTTGTTGCACTATACCCAAATGCACTTGTTGGGATCTCGAAAGGATTATAGCGACTTTTTGTAGAAATTTACGGAATCCAAAGTGAGTGAGTGTTCGAGAAAAAAGCGATGGTGAAGTGGCATACCTGGCGTCGAGTTACTGCTATTTCAAAGCCCACGTGGCCGCCCTTTTGTCGGCCGTCGGTGGCTTTGGGTGGCATGCAGCGGTACGGCGAAGGTCAGTGGGACGTCGGGTAGTGGCTCTAAGTCGAAGGATCGAAGGTGGTGGGTTGTTGTGGATCTTTTTTCCGAAAACTGGGATCGGGTTTCGTTTATACATCGATTTATATTATATCGTTGGTTATAATTCGATTCTTGATTTGAATTCAAAATCAAATTAGATTTGTGTAATCTAATCTAGAGAGAGAGACACAGATTTGGATGCAGAAGATTTGGGTGAATTTAGTTTAAATTTTTTTTGGTGAAGATTCGAACTTGATTCGAGCTCTTCAACGGTTCTTCTTCTTTTCTTTCCACAGAACCTTCGTTCTGTTAGTAAAGATACAGGAAGAGGGTTCACTTTAAATCCTTGATTTATTTATTTATTTTTCTTTTATCCATGTGTATATATATATATATATATATATACATATATATATATATATATATATACATATATATATATATATATATAATATATATATATATATATATATATATATATATAAATGGGGAAGGGACTCCGCCCGTCGGCTCTTTCCCCTCTGCTAGCCGCCGCCCCCCGCCAGCCCCTTGTGGCCGGGTGGCTCTGGTGGCCGACCGGCCCCCTTGGCCTGGCAGCGACGCCGGGGCTCTTCTTCCCCCTCGGCGGTCTTCCTTCCTCCTTTTTTCCACCCTTCCGCCACCCTGGCTGGCCGGGGTTCCCCTGGCCGGACGGATCCCCGACGTGCGGCCTATCCCCTACCTTCCTCCCATCCCACCTTCCTTCCCGTCGCTGTCGTCCCCGGCAGCGCCACCGGGCGAGACGCCGGGCGACTGGTCCTCCTCCGTCGCCGGTGGTCCCCGTAGTCGTTCCACCTCCTCCCCTTGGCCCACCGCCAGGGCGGAGCCGTGCCTCGCCGGACCCCCCTCTTCCCGGCGTCTCCTCCTCTTGCGGCTCCACTTTCGTGGCCGACGTCTCCTGCCCTCGCAGCTCCCTAGCCGCCCCTCCTCCCGCGGTGGCGAACCCCCTCCCCTCCGCGTTTCCCTCTCTCCCGTGGCCGAAGCCCTCTCTCCAAGCGGCTTCTGGCGGCTCTGAGGCGTCTCCCCCCTCCGCCCGTACTGCCCCGCCGGCTCCTCTGGGATCCGAGGCCCCCTCGTGGGCGACTGTGGCCGCGTCGCAGCCCTCCGCGCTGTGGCCCTCGGCCAGCCTTTCTTTCGTCCAGACGTCCTCCTCCGCGTCGATCGACGGACCCGCGGCGCTCTTCTCCGCCGCCCTCGCGCGGTGGCCTTCGGCGCACATCCTCCCCCGCCCCTCTCGGAGCACCCCCAGCATCCGTTCCCTTGAGAGCCTCGGTGGTGACGCGTCTACCACCGTGCTCGGCCCCCACGCCCGCTGTGGCACCGTCCCCGGCCCACTCCCACTCCTCCATCGTCCTCCGGCCTCCGGCGCTCCCTCCGGATCATGGCGGAGGCCCCCTCTCACCGATGACCGGCTCCGTGGCGGCCGGCCTCATCTCGTCGGCAGCTCCCTCCCCGGGTCTCCTCCTCCTACCCAGATCTCCTCCGACCTCCCCCATCCTCCCTCGACGGCGGGTACCTCCCCCTCTACTAGACCTCCCCCGCTTCGAGTCGCCCCGCCGACTTGGTGGTCGGACCGGCGCCCTTCTCCGGCGCAGGGCCCTCGCTCGGCTTCCCCGCCGCCGCTCCCGCCTCAGGGAGCCGCGCAGACCCCGGTCTCTCCCTCCCCCGGGCAGCATGCCAGCCTTGGGCAGCGCGCCCTCGTGCAGTATGCCGCTTTGGCACGCGGGCCCCCTCGGGCAGTGTATTGCCTCCCGCACTTGGGCCCAGTGCCATTTGCCCGGAGCGCTTTTCGAATTTCAAATTTTGAATTTATTCGAACTAAGGCTTTCGTTTTTCTTTAAAAAAAACCCTTTCAGCATTCCCCCCCAATCGGTTTACGTGTCACAGGACAACGCTTCCGTCTCTTCGGGCAGCGTGCCAACTCCTCCAAAGGGCTGAAGCCCACACTGATCTCAATTTCGAAATTTTTTGAAATTTTGAGATTTACTTTTGCAATCTTATGTATCTTTTACTTTGTCTTCCAGGCTTTTTTGTGTTTTCGGACCCTGGCACCCGCACTTGGGCCCAGTGCCATTTGCCCGGAGCGCTTTTTGAATTTCGAATTTCGAATTTTTCGAACTAAGGCTTTCGTTTTTCTTTAAAAAAAAACCCTTTCAGCATTCCCCCCAATCGGTTTACATGTCACAGGACAGCACTTCTGTCTCTTCGGGCAGCGTGCCAACTCCTCCATAGGGCTGAGAGCCCACACTGATCTCAATCTCAAAATTTTTTGAAATTTTGAGATTTACTTTTGCAATCTTATGTATCTTTTACTTTGCCTTCCAGGGCTTTTTTGTGTTTTCGGACCTGGCACTGTACTGCTCATTAAGAGCCACGCTTTCTATTCAATGTTATTATATATATATTATATATATATATATATATATATATATATATATATATATATATA